>KB670503.1:195885-209411 GCA_000349105.1 Anopheles epiroticus
TAAATGCGAGAAGAACGACATTTTTCGAAAAAATCAAGAATTTAAGGTTGAAGTTACACTGAACCTGAATTTATCGAATCATTTTCTTTTTGGATATTGTGTAGCATTGATAAAATTTATAAGCAAGCATTATGCCTGCTCGTCGTGAATTCAAACCACACATAAACGGTTGTCAGAGAGAGAACAAAGTTGTGTTTCTTTTTTAACTTAACTACACATGAAGAAGTAGGGAATTGTTCCATAATAAACAGATATAGAACTCAGCTATAAACTGATAGCTTTTATTGCTATTTTAACAATTTGTTGGAACGGAAAACGAAAACAATGTAATCAGGTTTAGATGAAAATTTTATTTCTTTTGATTAAGCTTTACTAAATGCTGAATGTTACCTGGATGTTGGTAGGTCCTCATTAAAATTCTACTTCAACGAATTTTCGTTTTTCACATCCCGGTTTTAAGGTATTTGATTTTTTTTTTTTACTACTTGTTAGTATTTTACAAACTGTTTTGGTCGAAAATGGATTTCTCTCACGTGCTCCAGAATGATCTCCAAATTTCCCATCAACTTTATTGCACTTTTCGATGCACCTTCCTATTACCCGAGCCACCGCGTCGTTGTCTGCCACCGCTTTGGGCCATCCGTCTATCACCTATCGCACGCCAACCGACCATCCCACCCGCCTTTGCGTACCGAAAGCGCAGCCAGCGGCAACCGCACGGACAAAGCACACAAGCCCATTCTCCCACCCAGGCGCGCCTTGCGTTCGCGGTGCGTTCGGGTTCGTGTCTTTGAGTCGTTCGTTTCTCGCGCGCTCTCCGCGGCGGTACCTTTTGGGCTCGGAACGGATTTTGCGGCGCTGGAACGGCACGATCCCCCCCACCCGATCGCGCTGTGTCGGTGCCACAGTTGAACCCGATCGTGGCGTGGCGACAGGGTACGGTTTAGTGCGATCAGTGTACGCAACACAGTCCGTGCGCGCAGAGGTGGCCGTCGTGTGGCTTTGCGGACCTTCGCCGTTGATTTCTTGCACCCTATCTCCTTCTGCGTTTCGCGTCGCGTTTCGTGCAAGTCTTTCGTACGTAAGGGAAAGGGCAATCGGTGTGTGAGTGTGTGTATGTAGCCCACTTGCCAAAAGGGCGCGGACAAGCGGGACGGCACAGCGTGGTGCTGATTTGCTCGCTGGTTCTTGACACCCCGGTGAGTGAGGACGTTGGTCCCAGTGCGTTTTTTTTTTGTTCCCTCCGTCCCGGAACGGAAGCTCTCACTTCCGGTGAAAAAGAGAGAAAAAAAAAGCCAGAAGGAAACGACCACCGGGCCGAAACCCCAAAAACGGCAAAATCCGGTGACACAATCACGGAGACACAACACAAATTCCAAAATCCCTTCACGCGCACCTTCACCGAACTGGGGACCCGGACCGGGACCGGGGCCACTCAAACGGAGCAAACACGGCTGGCTGGTGGTGGTAGTAGTAGCAGCAGCAGCAGTAGTGTTGTGCTAGTGAAAACCGCACAAAGAAAGTTGAACCAGCTGGTCTAATGCAAAAAGCAAAAAGGCAACAGCCCCAAACAGAAGGAAAAGGGAAAAACAAAGTGCACAAGCAAACAAAACAAACCACTTGGAGGATAAAAAAAAACACGCACACACGTTGGTGGCAGGTGTACTGTATGTCGGTTGTAAAGTAGGTGTTAGAGTGTACTCTCGCAGAGAAAAAGAAGACTGCAGCGGCTGGCTGCAGTAAAATTAACATCTCCATTACAGCAGCATATGTGTGCGTGTGTGTGTGTATAAGAACCTGTGTGTAGTAAAACAAGGTGTGTGCACAACAAAATGCCTCCTCTTTGACTTAGAGAGACCTTGCGCCGCCGCCCGGTGACGTCCTGTCGTAGCCTACCAAGTCTTAAGCATAACTGGTGACAAATCTACCAAAACCAACGCGCACTTGTGTGTGTATGTGTGTTTGTTTGTTGTTATTTTCCTCCTTTTCTTCCTTTCTTCTTCCTCTTCTTCAGTGGACAAATCGGTTACGTTAATCGTACCGTTTCGTGCGACCTGTTTTGTGAAGCGACACGCGTGCGTGTGTGCATTGCGCTTGTCGCAGAAGTCGAAGCACTTGCCGTACGCATATTTACCGTACACTCCCTTACGGGAGCCTTACACTCTAAGGGAAGATGGAAGCAGAAGAAAACACTCACCCATCAAATAGACGGTAAACGGGTGCGGGATGTTGTTTGTGTGGGGAGTTGTTCGCCACGGCTGTCAAATTTGACACTTACTTAGATACTAGCTTTTTGTTTTAGTTGCGGTAATGCTTATCGGTTGTAAGTAGTTGAATGTAAGTGGTTTTGAGGTATGACAGAACGTAGTTAAAGGTTTAACAATAATTTTTTTCACATTTTTATTTCTTGTCTCAACATTACTTTGGTGCCTTATTCATTGAGTTACTCATTATTCGTATGTCACCTGACGGGACAGTTTGGGCTCGACCAGACAGTACAATGTGCTATTAATTCTAGTGAATGATTATTTAACCAGTTCCGAAGCAAAAACCTAGTAATTAAATGCACATATCCACATGAGGCTTACTGAACAAAAAGTTCCCTTCATTAGAAGAAAAGTGCTAGCATACTCTGCTATATAGTAGCTGTAGGGCTTTCTTTAGTGAGTACTTAGTAAATCTTTCAATTTATCATAAGTACAAAATCGGGGTTTACAAATTTTATCTATTTTAAAAACATAAAATTGATAGAAGAAAGTAAGAAACACAATTGTCGCTTTCGAATCTCAAATAAAGTATTTGTATAGTATTTAAAATAAAAATAAAATATTTCTAATAATCGGCATTACATAAAAATGCGTAGTGTTGCTACTGCATAGCATCATAACATCGAAATTGTAATTGTAATAGACTACAGTTTCAATCAACGTGCTAAATTTTTATTTTTGATTTCCATATTCAAAACCGTAGATTCTACAAAACAGAGATTTTTAGATTTTTAAGAAGCAAATTGAGTGAGGTATATTTATACTTATCTAACTTTTTTTTTTGTTAACAAGCTCAAAAGAGTATTTTTTATAATGAAATTTCTTATTTTGGATAACACAGAAAAAAATGTCTTGGACCTTTAATGTTAATCATTACAAAGCTTCAATTAGTTGTCCTTTTTGTGGGGTAATAAATATCCTTAGTATCAACTACTATTGTATATCTTAGTTCGATTAGATACAATGCCTCATGGAAACCCCAAGATTTTTAAGATTTTTAGAGAGATAGAGAGATAGATTCCCAATTTGGTTATAAGAATCTATTTTCGTTTTTAATATAGTGCACAAAAGAAGTACCCCGAACAGGGCATTCCAAATGACTAATAGTAAAATAGTCTACCTATACAACTCCATTCCATACATTCAATTCCGAGCGTCTGATTTTATAGCAGGATGAGTTACGATCGGTGAATTAGTCAGTACCTGTTCTCCTAAGCCATAAAAACTAAGACACACGTTTTACATAATTCTGCCAAGCATTTGCAAATCTCATGTCCACCATCATTCGTGGAGAGCGTTGAGTAGTGTTTCCTCTATTTTCCGCAAGATACTCTTCCTTTCCCACCCTCTCTACCGGGCTGGAATATCTCTTTCCAACCGATCTTGAATCCGTTTGCAATCATCTTCCGGTTTTGTTGTTGGTGGTCGCCATTTTCCTTTCGCCTTCCTGCGTCCGGTGGTTTAGTGAAGAAGTAGAAGAAGAAAAAAACATACATGTGGTGATTTCGGTGTGCGGTGAGTGTGTAATGGTTCAGAGAGTCTCCCCCCCCCCCTAAACCCCGCTTCACCATCTGCCAGTCCCCCTCCGCACCTGTGAGCAGGTCAGTGAGCCATCTTTCCCGCTCAGCGGCGGTGGTGGTGTGGTCAGTGTTACCCGTGTTATTGTTACACCCAGTGCATAACGCGCCAAAGGAAAAGTGCTTTTCACCTGCACCAATTAGCCGTTTTTCCGAGCGCGAGTTGTATTTTTTTTTTCAAACCATTGTCTATGGGTGTGTGCGTGTGAGTGTGTGTGTGTGATTTTTTTGCTGGAAAGCAAAACAGTCGATTGGCACGATAACGTGGAATGCAAAGGCCCGCTTGGAAGTGTTGCTTAGGAGAGCATAACGCACGAACGTTGCGGCTTCCAAGGGCTTCCAAGGTGTGGGGCGCCCCGGTCGAGATCGTCGGTTGATGATGGTAAGTGTTTAACGGATGGGCTGGGAAGTTCGTTATTACATGCTTTAAAGTGTTTGGCGATGATTGGCGCCCCTTGGTTTTTTGTTTTCTGCCAACGATGGCAGTATTTCTGTTAATTAAATTTCACTTACATCTCTATTCGGTGAGGAATGCGTTGAAGGCTGGAGCAGTTGTTGGAAGTTTGAATGATATTTATTTTTTAATTTAATATCACTGTTTATCGACAAAAAGGGTTGCAAAAATTCTGCAGAATATTAATTAAATTGATTCAACGTTAAACAGTGCTTGGAGTGCTCAGTTTTTACCCCGGTCGGTCGCTGACTCTTTTGCTTCTCTTTCACCGCGCCAGGAGGAATCTGTGCAAGCGGTGTTGAGCCATGAAAAGGAAAGCTGGTGAAGCAGCACCGATCGGAGCCGGTGTAGTGCAGGAATTTTGCCATTTTTCCCGCTCCGTTCCGCTCTGCAATTGCGCGCGCGCGCGCGAGAAACGGACGCAGCGCCGGACAGAAACCGATTAAACCGCTGGAATGTACACATTGTAAAAGTGGGACCCAAGGGGGTTGGCTTTACTGCATCAGGAGATGCATTCGGCCCAGGATTGGGTGAACAAATTGCGGCAAAAACGAGCCACTGAAGGTGTTTTGCTGACCGTTAGGGGAAACGATAAGCTATCGGGAGCTCTCTCTCCTTAGGTCCCTAGAAAGCTCACGGTGTGTCACAAAACTGCGTCAAAATTAGACAACCTTCGTGATGCGTTGGATGATGCAATCGCAAAAGCGCTCACACACTCGTACCTACTTTGCTTCCCTCGCAAAAGCGTGGCAAAAGAAGGAAGAGGAAAGCTCATTTTCACCCACCTAATGTAATGGGATGGGAGAGGGGACGAAGGATGGCAGGGAGGGTGGGAGAGAGTGAGAGAGAGAGAAGGGAGGGGAGGATGTCTCATGTCAAGATTCTGCGCGTTTTCCCGGACGAAAAACATATCCGGTGCCTCGGTGTATCCGGAACAGCGGTGCTGCCGCTGCTAATGCTATAATTAACCAACAGACACCCTTTCGTTTCCCGCTTTACCTTTTGCCGAGGCTCACAGTGGGGGAGGGAGGGGGGTCCCAGCTCTGTCATGCATAATTAAGGCCTGTGTCCCATTCGCCCCCCCCCCTGGTCATTCAAACAGGTTAAACTCTTCACATGCGTTTTCTCGATCGCGCAGGGGTTCGACACTTGCCCTGTCGCAGAAGTCGTTTGTTTGTTTGTACCTCGCCCGTTTTGCGATTGAACAAGCACTGTGAGCATATAAATATAGCACTGTCTCCCGGTGCCAGCGGTTCCCATGTGAAAAGAGGGCAAGCTGAAGCGGTGGAAGAAGAACAGTGCGTCTCGTACGTACCCGAACGCACGGGACGGACGGGCAAACAAAAAGCTCCAGAGCCCCCCCCCCCCCTCCGCAGCAAAGACGTGTGGACAATGGTCCAATGTCCAAAGGCCCTGCCGCCCCGGGTCCTAAAACACACTCCCTGCTTTCCCGCACCGCGTGCCGTGCCTTGCGGGCGGTGCGGATTGGAGCGAGCGATTGCAAATTTTTGCCGACAGGAGCCTACATTCAGCCATATTTGTAGCGTGGGAAATCCGTCGTCTTTCTCTCGCTCTTCAGTGCGGGCGGCAGGCGGGGAAGGGGGACCACTTTTTTTTCTGCCACAAAGCTGATAGTTACTTTCGGTCGTCACAAGCGCCGCGGTTTGGCTGCTTTGAAGTGCTGCGAATAGGGTGCCATTTTTTTGTTGTTGGTGTAGTTGGTTTGGCTTCAGCTTTCGGGAGGATGATGATGATCGGCACCATAAATGTATCGCTTTAGAAAGGAGAGGAGAGTCGCGTACCCGCGCTCCGCCGAGTGCCGATGATATAATCTACAATTGCACATTTGAATGCTACCACGTTAGCCAAGGTTAAGAAAGCAGCATCTCCCTTCTCTAGGTGTGTGTGTGTGTGTTTTCTTAGTGCAAAAAAGTGTCACGAAAAGGCGGCGAGAGTAGTAGAAGTAGAAGCAAAAGAAAATATTTGCCCAACCTCTTGTTTATTCTGGCAGGTCGCGAGTGCGTCGATGGCCACTGTACATTGGGACCTGTCGGCGAAGAAGTGTCCTACACTTTGCGGTGTCGCGAATTGTCTAGCAGTTCTTTTGCAATCTGCAAACTTTTTTGACACGTTGATACGATTGCATCGAGTGGTCCTTTTAATCGATGGTAGTTAAGTTAAGACCACTGCCTGGAGCTAATTTTGGAGCAGCTGTTTTTACATCTGCTTCTAGACTATCTTGAGGAGAGGGTAATGTAATGCAGGACAGTATCCTCTGTACCGATTATTACAATCGTTTCTGCAGCCGCTTTCTTATTGGAAGTTATTTTTCGTAACGACACACTGTAACAGTGTCACGGGAGATGGTGGTCCTATCAAGCAAGAGGGTCAACGGTGTACTTGATCTTTGGCGCGAAGGGGGCAAAGTCATCTTTCGCGCTGGTTGGTAACGGTTTTCTTTTACTACCAACTTGACTTTACCGAAGCTGTTTGTGGTGTGTGTGTGATGTTGGTGGAACGTGAAGATTAGCGTGAAGATGCCGCACCATGCCTGTTAGTAAAACGAATGTTAGTGCATGGCTTGATTTTTCGACACCAAACACAGCCATACACAGCGTAGATCGAAGATCGTACACCATCGAGATGATCTTCACCATCTGCCGCCCAGCTTTACCGTCTTTCTGTGTATCTCGTCTAGATGCGAGCATTTTATCCATTCGGACCGGCTTTTTGCCACAAAGCTGAACCGGGTGGAAGAAGGGAGGACACCTGGGAGCTGAAGTCTCTCGTCCACTCTCTTCCACGCATCACCCTCCCGTGTGCAGTCGCGTGCACCCACAAATCATAGGCAGAAGATGATGTCGTGATCAGTGAAGATCACACTGACTTCTACAGACCTTCCACGGCCTGTGATCCGTTCGGCATGATTTGGAGGAATTGGTTTTGTTGTACGCTTAGTACACTGCGTAACGAGAGCGATTCCAAGACTTTTCTCGCTCTTGTGTGCGAGTGTGTGCGCAGCGAAATAGAAACAACGAAAAGAGAAGCCTCACACAAGAGCCAGACATTCCGATTGCGTAATTGCCTAATGTGTGAATTAGGTTAGTAACCCGTCTACGGGGGTTACCTTCACGTGTTGGAACGCATGGTAGGCGCTACACAGCAATACAGCTAATGTGACATTCTAGCTCTTTCTCTGGTAGAATTCTTAGAATCTTCTGAGCTCTGGAAGAAAAGATTCCGGGCTGGTAGGACCGGTTTTTCGGAAGTAGAGTTACGCTAACGCAAACTCGGTACTAATCTCAGACACTGAGTATGAGTCATGCCTAGGTGGGACATCAATCCACACCGATCCCTGACCTTGTATGATTGGATGACCAGAAACGACGACTCCGAGGTAAATTGAGATAGACAGTGAAAAATGCAAAGCCTGATTTTGCTTTTCGATAGTAGGAATTTAAATCCGTCGCTATAAATAGCGATTGATGATTTGATTCGTGAAACATATAGCGAGTTAATATTTAGGAATAGAGACACTGAAACAGTGATGGCGCGATTCCCTGTGCGCGGTAGTCTGAAGAGGAGGGTTTTAAGCACAACAACAAGGAGCAAAACAACCCACCAAGAGCCAGTTTCTTCACACCGAAGGGAGGGAAAAACCTGCCCGGGCAGGTTTCGTGCGCGTACATCATGTGCCATCCGATGCGTTCGGGTGAAGATGCGCAACATTTGGCATTTGGCGCAGCAATAGAGATTTTTGAGGGAGGTCTGTGTGTGTGAGTGTTTGAGGCACCCAGCATACCCAAAACCCTAAGCGTGTCCGCAGCCTACCCGGCGGAAGATCACGATCCACCACCATCTTATGGCAAAGGCTTCTAAGAGGCATCTTCTGAAAAACTCTGCTGAAAGAGCATCTGGAGAATCTCTGCCGATGTCGCTCCACCGCGAAAGATCGACGATGGCGCGACGCAGAGCACATTGGCACCTTTCCACTGGTTAGGAACAAGCTTTTCGGATCGTTCTCGATCGAAAACCAACACACCAACCAACGCGAATCCGAAGCGAGAATACCTGCAGACTCTGAACTCTGCGCCATGTGCCGAACGGACCACCTCGTCTCATCCCACATTTACATAAACGCGGCTCTATTCGGTATTATTCGATCGTGTATTGATTTGGGATTGATTAGATGGGTTTGACTCTCCTGTGTGTTGGTGGAATCGATCGAACGCTTTGGACGTTTGGAATATTCAGGTTTTGCTGGACGTAACGCAGGTATCGACATCTTTGAATACCGTATTAGTACAAACGGTTCAATCTAAGTAGGCTCCCCTGACAGATGCCAGACGAGCTGTCAAACCGTTGTTTACATATCTGTGATTCCATCGCGTGACAGGTTCTAGCAGAAGGAGCATTTCACGGATCGAATCCTGTGGTAACTAACATCATCCAATAAGTATATCACCCTTTTCTCTCTCAAACACTCACATAGACACACCGCAAGACTGAATTCCGTAACAAACACTATCGATCCGTGATTTGCAAGCGTGCACCGGACGGTACCACCTTTCCCTCCAGCGTCAACCAAACACGAAACGACCTTCAAGCGGCCATTATTGCGTGACATCGAACCCTCGGTGCTCGGAGCGAACGAAGTGGCCCATTTTTTTGTTGTTGTTTCTCCGATGGCTTGGGAGCCCCGGTAAGCGGGTGTCACGCTACCGTTTGACGCCGTTCCAGGATGTTATACAATCTCCCGCTCCGCTGTCTCGCTCGTTTCTCTGTTCGTCTCTCCCTCTCTCTCTCTCTATCTCTCTCTGTCTTGCTGCTGCCGTTGCCAGACAAGACGAGTACAGACCGCCCCGCGTGGTGGTGTCTTTCACTTTACACACAGTGCACATTTCATTGCACTTTTCCTGCATGCGCGATTGCATCGGGTACAAGCTCGTGAAATCCACCCGGTGTGCCGTTTGGAGCTCGGTTTGGAGCTGTAGTTTTTGCGTCGGATGAGTTTTTACTTTTCCCATCAAACACTGCTAGCTTTCCGTTTGCACCAACAGAGTGAAGGAGGGGGGGGGGGGGGGGGTCTGAGTTGAATGGCCCATTTTTGTCGTCATCTTGAAGATTTTTCCCAACTCCTCCAGCGCCGCTACCTACGCAGAGTGTGGAGTACGACGGGGACAAAGGGGAAATGGGGCCCGCACGGGAACATAACCGTGGCCAATTTGGTTGTGGTGCCATGTATTCATTTCATCTCTGGTTGCAGCAGCGACCGTCCCGACGGGAGCCCCCGGGAGCGTTGTTTAGTGTCATGTCGTTCGTCCTCCGCCTGGTACTATTTTAAACGCTTTGTTGGGCCATTTTGAAGCGCTCGGGTGCAACACTTTCCCCTTTACCAGGCAGGTCATAAAAACGGTCCACAATGTGTGAGAAGGAGAGAGAAAGAGAGGGGGGAAAAGATCACATAATGCCGCAGTGTTCGATGCCGATTTTGAACAAGGAGCAATAATTCCCACCGGTTCGTTCGGCCGAGTTCTAGACAGGGTTGTTGCTTGCATTTCTGTTTTTTTTTTTTGGGAGATGTATCCCGGGACGTCGATCTGCACTGCAGCTTTACGCAACCTATTTAGGGGGACATTTTTAAAGCCCTCCCTCGGAGCATGATGTGCCGCTGTACACATTTCAGTATCGTTAACATGCTCTACCAATTCCCTTTTTAATGGATGAGATTTCTGCAGGTCTCCGAACGCCACGTTTGTTTGATTTAATATTAAACTTTACGAGCAACGGAACGGTGCAATAAAATTGACGACAAATTACAATAGGGTAAGAGCGTACCGTGCGAAATGAAAAAGTAAACCCGGGGAACCGCAATGGAGCCTTCGCTTCCCGTGTCGGATGGTTTATTTCTTTAAAGCCGTCCATCACGGCGGGATTCTTTATGACGCACGCCGTCTACCGTTGTGCACAAGGCGCTTAAAATCTTCCGTGATTTAGGACGCCGTTGGTCTTTTGGAACCGGTGTGAGGTCGACTCCAGGCACCACGGGCGAGGATCCTTCCTTATTGGTGAGTGAGGCCTCCCGCGCTCCATTGCAGTGAGGTAATTGACGTGTAAGTCGATACGCACTTACAAAGCGACCCAGACACTTATATGTGTGTATGGCAGGGGCCGTACAGGGGAGGGAGGAGTTGTAATGAATATGTTTCCGCGCGGGCCACTGCGTGCATAATGGCCGTTGTCAGCCTTCTTCATGCCGTTTTTGTTTGGTTTCGTGGAGAAGAAACTGAAACGAATTTTATGGATTAAAATCACTTGTTAGTGGTGATTTATTTACATTTTGTGTTGGGTACTTTCCGACCACCGATCGCACTATCGTTATCCTACGGGGTTACCTTGTTCCCTTTGACGGCCCTGGCCAGCAGAAAAAGTGGGTCAAAGTGCTGTTAAATTATATCACCTTTAATTGAATGATAGCCCTCACTATCTGATTACGCATTTAAATTGTTACTTGGAATGTTTCTGCTGGTTCTAAACCAACACAAGCCATTCCTTTTAAAGTCCCTACAGTGTGACCTTCCTACAGCTCGAACTCAGTGTTTCTTTAGTATGCACCTCCTTTATAGAAGCTTTCTCTACGTGCAAAACGCGCTTAAGATTTACATTTTCTCCTTCCAAAAATGACCACACCCAATTCCCAAAGTGTCCACCAAGGTATCCATCATCCACTTTTGCCCGATCAATCATGTCAATCCGTATGACCATGATGGCAGCGCTCGAAAGAAAGTGCCAATTTGCGTAAATATTATGCGTTCGAATTAATGGGATGCAATTTTTTTCGTGTCCAATTCCCTGCCGAAAGCCGCATTGGATGAAACATTTTTAAATTAAAACTATACGAAACCGAAAATCACACCCTCCTTCAGGGGTTTTGGCAGGGGCGGGTTTCTTCTCCTACTCAACGCCCGTGTGCCACGTTCTATGGTCATGGGGCTGGGAAATTGGAGCCAATCCGGGGTTTGGATTGGGAATTGTTGTTTGGTTATATGCTTGCGTGGTGGAGCATTTTATGTGGTGCAGTTTGGAGCAAACTGCAACTTCTCCTCTGCGCTTATGTAAGTGGCCCCGCGCGGAGAAGAGGCGGACAAACAGATGCAAACGCGCCACGAACGCCATCAACCGTCATCATGTGAAAGTGACAGCGCCCGGCAAGTGGTGCGGGTGGAATGTGGTGGAGAAATTATTGCGCATACACTCACAGACAGTGTTTGGATTCGATTATGCTGCCAGTCTCTGCACGGAGGCGATCGCAAGTGCATTCGGCCGGGCGCCTAATTGGAGCGTACGATTTTCTGCCGTCGATCAATTAAACTACCCTGGCGTGCTAGCTTAAAGTGATCGAGCGTTTGGTGGAGCATTAGGACTTCTTGTTTGTTCCCCCCCCCCTCCCCTGATGGTGTGTTTTTTTGCATAAGATCGAAACCTTCTTGACCCTCCCTATCTATACGGCTAATCTTTGATTATTCAGATAAAGAAAGCCTAGCTGAAACCTTTTAGTGCGTTTCACACGGTGTCCGAAAAACACATGCACATGAAGCAATACAGAACGCATCATCAATCTTTTTTTTTCGGTGGCGGAGGTGATCGCATTCGCAATCTGCATGCTAATTATGCTAAAAGACCCTTTCCTACCGACTGTTGCCAGACCCACTGACCTATATCCTATGTGTGTGTGCGCCGCTCTAGCGATGATGCGTGCGGCTACTACCGCTAATCCGATCCAATCTAATCTCGATGGTGGCATCTGCCGCGAAACGCTACGCATTTTCCTTGACTTAATCTCGGGAGAACCTCACACTAGTGGCGCGCCTGCAAAAGGTTGAATGAGAAACGTGTTACACCTGACCTTAATGGCGATTGTTACGCATATTTTTTTCTGTTTTGCGCTAACAAGAAGGCGTTGAAGGTGTTCCCAGCGTAAAGAGTGGGCTGATACTTACCGCCGGTTGTGGCTCCGTTGCTGTGAGGAATACTTCGACATCTTCAGCGCGTACAATGTTGCACTGAAGAGACATTTGTTTGGCGAGCTTTATTAGTTGCGCTCTGTCTGCTATCGGAAGTACGGGCGGTGCATTTGCGTTTAAAAGAGAGCAGGAAATTCCTCCAGGTTGCACACTTAAAGTAAATGCAGATGGTCGCTATAAAAGCATCGATAACGTCAGGCTGCCAAATAGCCACAACCAACACGTTCACCTCGCGCCTGGTGTGTTGATGTTTTGTTGTATACTCATTGCCTTGATAATGGGATTGATAAGAAATGGTCGTGCTGTGGCCACTTCAATCGAACGCCCAACGCTACTGCTCTGCAACCACTTGTCCAGATGCGGAACTGTTTGCCAGTATCGCCAGCATACGGTTTACGGCCACCGGTTCCGTGTGGTTCTGTGCCAGCCAGGCTATGCCGACAATCATTCCAAACACTGCTCCAACCAGTATTACGAGCAGCCCGAGTATGGGTATCAGCAGGCAGCACACACTAAAAAGAAAAATAAAGCGAAAATAGTATCACCGTGTAGGTGACACAAACGGCCTTCCCCTTCCCCCCATTTACCCTCCAACACAGCAGAACGGTGTGTTGTAGCACGAGGCACAGCAGTAGCAGCAGGACTTGATGCACTCTCCCATCGGGCCAAGGACTGCTTCAATTCTACCGTTTCGAAAACATTCCACTAAACGCGCACCGTCCACTAAACGTCAAATGGCAGACTGTGGCGGCCCGCTGAAATTTGGAACGCGTTTAGCCCCCATCGTTGTTTACCTCCTTATCGCTTGATAACGCACACCGCTTTCGCTCTCCCTGTACCGCGGTGTCGTTGTGCGAGTGCGTCATGCCTTTGTAAACCTTCTCCCTTTTCACTGGCTGTGTGCACATTTGTTTGCATGGGCGGTGTGTGTATTTCACTAGAATTCCCCCAGCTGTTCTGGTGCCTGTGACTAAGGGGGCAACACACTCTTTGTCGGGCGAAGTTTTGTTTTGTAAACGCGCTCCATCGCACTGTCTTGCCGCTGCAATTAGTCCACTTGAACGGTGCGTTTCGTGTTAGAATGCTGACGGTTCTTTATGGTAGCGTGTCTTCCCGAGAGCGTGTCGCGTGATGTACGAGACGCACTTGACACTCACCGGCCTTCCC
Source organism: Anopheles epiroticus (assembly GCA_000349105.1). Classification (NCBI taxonomy): domain Eukaryota; kingdom Metazoa; phylum Arthropoda; class Insecta; order Diptera; family Culicidae; genus Anopheles; species Anopheles epiroticus. The sequence continues at coordinate 209,375 of KB670503.1, forward strand.
CTTCCCCCCCCCTTTTCGAGTGGAAACATGTGCGGCC
>KB670503.1:216134-239453 GCA_000349105.1 Anopheles epiroticus
CGAGTGGAAACATGTGCGGCCACATGTGTCAATTAGGAGTTTCTTTTTTGAAGAGTTTGTGCTCCAGTGAAGGTGGAGTGAATAGTGATGTGCTATGTGGCTCCTCTAAATGAGTGGCTCTTTGGTATTCACTTTTTTCGGAAGAGTTGAAACGCACTGTATAGTTCGATTTACAAAGTGGTTTCCTAATAGCGCTAAAACCAGCTTTACTACATATGAATTGGATATTGGAATATTTAAAATAATTTGTTCTTCTGTTCGTGTTGAAAAACTTAGTTTTCACATCATTGTCATCATCAAGAGTTAACTCACTGATTCGTTTTAAAGAGTGAGTCAGCTTCATTAATAAACTCTTTTTTCTCCAACACTAGTAGGGAGCAGTTACAAGTGCTATTAAGATTCTTTCAAACGAATATGACGATGAAACACGTTTTACAATAATTTCCATCAAAATCAGTTTGAATTGTTGGTCTCTCAGTCTTAGGATGTGAGATTTTATAAGCTCAAGGACAAAAGCATGGTTGTATGTGCTAGTGATTCACCGAGAACGTACGTTTGGTGGATTAATAGTGCACTTTTCATTAATAATCCGAAACATATTGACTAAAACTGCTTTTAACTCTAAGGCAATTCCGTTCTAAAATGAGTCAATTTAACTTACAGTTCGTTGTACCTTGGCGTACAAAAATCTTTTTAAAAAGGTAAAATTTCCTGTTCCGCATTCCAGTATCGCAATCATCGTATCAGAACAGAAGAAGACTTCTCATGTGAATAAGCCGAAATAAAAGTAAAACACATTACTATAAAAATGTAAAACGCACGCATTCATTCGTGACAGTAAACACGGTTTGCACCGGTGCTCGGTTATGAATTGTTAATTGGGGCTTCCCGCCCAGCTTCTTTCCATGTTCCCGCCAAGGGCAGTGTGCGAGCGTCGGCTCGGCGGATGCGTCACTTAATCGATGCTACAACTTAATTCACCAGTACACAGTATGTCAAAATGGCACCCCCCGCCATTCTTGCTTTGGCTGTTAATGTAATTAGCATGTTCTAACTGTTGAGGTGAATCGAATTCGCCACGCTACAAGAGCTGTGTAGCTGGAGATGCGTGCTTTTTTATAAGAATCTCGATTTTTCCACACCGTTTGGTTTTTGGCGCTTTTTTGTGTTGGAACCTTTGGACACAACACATCGTTTGACCCTCAGAAATCCTCAGCTTGTTACCATCATTTGAGGACTCGCGGCAGAAAAAGCCAGTTGCTTTACAACCTGTCACCTTTACCGACGGGCAGATCATCATCAAACTGACCACAATTGCCTGCTTGTCTTGCCCAAATCTTGCTTACCGAACATCTCTTTCATACAGCAAAGGGTACGCTGCACCTAAGGCATTACGTTGCTAAGCAAGGCATATTCCACGCCGCAGCACCGTTAACGAGCGTTGGGTGGCGGCTTGCTTTGAGAGAACTGCCGCGGAGAGTGAAGTGTGCAATATGAAACATAGAAAAAAATGTTAACGATGATGGGGCATGATGAGGTGGCATCTCCCGCACGGCAGCATACTGCAGCATCCCCCACACATTGTACGATTAAAATCGACTCGCTTTTGGGGTCAATGTTGCTGTGCTCGGTACTATTTAATGTTGTCTCCGGTAGCCGCGACGACGACGACAACGACGGACTCCCTTTTTGGTGGGGTGTGTGAAGATAGACAAATGATGCGTTCGGGGTTTGTTTGTTCGATTATGCTGCACTGTAATAAAACGACAGCTTTTTTATGAAGGATGATTAGGAAACACCGTATCGCTGGAGGGGAGAGAGAGAGAGAGAGAGTCCGAGGTATCTTATCAAAGCGGCTTAGAAAACCTCGTTTACTAAAACCGGCCCCGCATAACCCGCACACGCTCCAAGGATCCGAAAGGGGTTTTTAATCGGCAAATTGCATTAATATCGTTCACTCTCTTTGATTTGTCTTATAAAAGGCAGTAATTAGTGCGCTTGGTTATTGGTAAAATGCTGCACCGCGGTCTCTTTTTACCGCTCTCTGTCAGCAAACGTATAGTCGGTGGACACTGCCCTACAGTCCTACTAGAAAAAAACAGCACGCGTGCTACCAGAACAGGTTGGTTGTTCCGAAATCGGTTGTCCGCAAACTGGTTCCCTTTCCGCCCCAGAGAGACAGAGAGACAGAGGGTGAGACTTTGAGAGGTGGTGTCGTTTTTGGAGTGTCTGATGGTCTGATGGACCTCCACGCCCTGGCACAATGGTTATTTGCTTTGTTAAAATAAGCTTAAAACTACTTTTTATATTATTTGAAGAATCAAACTAGTTGAAAGACTTCACAGACACTGATCGCTAAATTAAAGTGAGTTGAAAGAAATGTAATTAATCTATTTTAATTCCATTTTAATTTTTTAATTTTAATTGGCGGTATCCAGTAGCAAACAATCAAAAGCATCTTTCAGAAAAGATTATCTTTATAGATGCCTTGAATTTGGTGATCAATATTTTCCAGAAAGCCTTGCATTCTTCATGTTCCTCGTATTTTGTAAGAAAAATTGGAAGCGGGTTGTTCACATGAATTTATAACAAAATGTATGCAGAATATAAAAAGCTAACATACAGAAGAAATGAGGTAGAGTTACTGCCTAGCTATTGCAGTTCAACATCTACCAGCAGTAACTCTCTTTCTGCTCCATAAAACTTGTAAAACAGAAGTGATAAATATTAATTACAGTTTTTAAATGCTTCTGTTATAAACTATTTTGGAATAGGACAGGAACACTCGTATTTTATTTTCACAAAAAAATAATTACTAACCAGCGCCTTTCTCCTGGTGGTTGCTCCAAACAGCCCACTGTGCCTAGGTCTGCTTATCACACACCGGAGAGCGCAGTTACTCCTATCACTGTTTGAACTAAGCGGTTCAAGCTGAAGCTAATAAAAATCGCACAAAATATAAATTTCCACCAACCGGTGGCGACACCACTTACACCTGTAGGGTAGGTTCGGGCAACTGGATATCTTCGATGGGGTAACGTGATTACCCCGTTCCTACTTTACCCTGCACCAGCTCCATAGCATTGCAAAGTGTGTAGGTGCGTTGCAGTTTTACCCGAATCGAATCAAATCAAAATGAGAGCAAGCCACAGCAGCAGCAGCAGCAAGTTAGGCAGCTGGAAAGAAACGCTCGTTGGGAGCGAGCAAGATGTCGGGTAGTTCCCCGTCGGGCCGTTGCAAAGGGGAGGGTGAAAGATAGAGTGTGAAAAAGAGTGAAAGCTGCTGCACATGCTGCATGCGACTTGCGATGTTGTTTATGGGCAAAGTGGCTGTAAGCCGGGTTGTTTTTCGCCTCCCCCTCCCTCCCGGGTCTTTGGCCATCCGAAAACCTGTGCTTGCTGGTGGATATCAGTGTTAGTAGCGTGCGCTGCAGTGAGGCAACAGTGGTAGTAGTAATAGCAAAGGGTGTACTTACCTCGCAGTTGATGCTGCATAACTCATAAAACCATCCACAAGATGACGTTTGGTATCTGTGCGTTTTTTTGGAAGTTTATGTCGAAGAACCCGCCAATGGGGTCGTCACTCCACTGTGCTGAAGAGTTCCGAGATACTGGATACGGCGCCGAAAGACGAAGCGATTGCATAAGATTATGCGCGTTAGACGTCTTGGTGACTTGCTTGGGGGTCGATACGTGCCTTACACCAGTTGGAATCGACAAGTCATTGGCGCCATCTTCCAAAACGGCTCGATGTCGAGAGACTCAATGATCCTTGTTTTCTCCTGTCAGTAATAATAATAGAGCTCAAATTGTGTCAAATAGTACGTGTAAAATCGTTCCAAAATTTGTGAAAATGTCGCCTAAAAACTTGCAAAATATTTTTCACTCTCAACTGCATTGAAAGGGAGGTCGTGTAGCCCCGGTCGGGGGTCTAAAATTGGAACCGGATAAGAACCAGTTGCTCATGGACGATCGCATCCTTAAGGCACTGCACCGAGAACAGCCGGCTTGCCTTCGGTGATGCCGCTCTCGTAAAAGCGAATACTCTACTCGATCCTGCAAGCGCTCCGATAAACAAAACACAAAAGAAGTACACCCGAAACTTACCGACCTTGTCACGGGTCGTCGAAGTCTGCGGGATCGATGCTTTCTGGAGCGTCCGGGATGTTGGCTGCGTTCGCTGTACCGTTGGGTATGAAAACGTGTGAAAGTAGTATTTTGTCTCCAAGTGTGTTGCTTCAAGCCGCACGCGGACAACTTGGGCCGGTGAAAGGGTTTGCCTGAGCAGAACGTGGCAGGTTATCAGCGAGCGCTGGCTGACCTTCGGTTGCATAAGACCGTTGCGAGGTCTTCAAGCAGATCTCGTTAAAGGGCTCGCGGGTCGTTTGTTTGATAGTCTGCAAACTGCACACCAACTTCCATCCAGTTGAATCAGCTGGCAGGGAGCCTGTGTGCCTGTGTCAGTGCTGAAAGCGGTGGCCGATTATGTGCACATTTCCTTCAAACGCTCATGATGGATCTTCCCGGTCCTGCTGGCTAATCAGGTGCAGTGGCGTTCCGAATCATCTTTCGTCTGGCTGCTTGCGCCATGGAAGGTGGCACATTACCTGATGGATGATACGTACGTCGGGAACTAACGATAATTGCGTTTTGTGCGCGAGCGGAGCTGTAGCAAATCCTTCATAGTCGGGACGGGAGGATGATATCCACACCAAACGATTCAAATGCACCGTGCAATATCATCTGTAAAGCGGGCTTATTAGCCGCGCCATCATGGGTGAGTGTTTGTGTAATAAATATTTAATCGCCTTGAGGGCTAAAACATAACCGTTTGGAGCTGGCTGGACGTTAAGCTGAATGAGCTTTTTCGTCATGCTGTGAGAGTACGACCCTGTGGAAATTGCCCACATTGATGTCTGCTTCATAATCGAAGCCCTCCGACTAGTACCAAATTAATCTTCTCCTGCAAAACTAAGCCAACCGCTTGTGATGTATTCGATTTCCGTTTCAATTTGGATTTTGCATTTTTTTCTTTCGCTTTTCCGTTCGAATTTTCGGCAGCACATGTCGCAGGGGGGCGCGTTCTCAGGCTCGATTCATGCGCATCGGCTTCGGCTCGTTAGTCTGCTGGCGGCGTGTTTTGTATTCCTTTCACTCCGCAAAGTCGTCAGGTTCAAATGGCACGCGTACTTTATGGCAGCCGGAAAATGGCACCGCGTGGGGTTCCCTAGAGTCAGCGGACTTCTTCACTTTACACGATATCTTTACGGCGGGAGGTTTTTGGCCCAAAACGGTCACGCACATTACACGCAACAATCAATTTTGGGAACTCTGGGAGTTGTTAACGAAAACGAAGAAGCATCATGCGCAATCGTCGGTTTGCCGTTTTTTGAATGATTTTGCTGGCGTGTGACATTTGCGGAGTGACATGCGAACTAAAGCAAACAGGCCCGGCAGTATGGGACAGCAAAGGTAGCCTTGGCTGGCTGGTTAGTTGGCGAAATTTATGCGACGGATTGTCACTGGACAGTCGTGTAGTTTGTGATCATCCCACGTGCACTTTGCTGTAGCGATTAAAAAAGAATGGTTATCTTGTTTTACGATTCTGCTTCTTTTGATGGGTCGGTGACTTACCGTGATGCTAAATGGATGATGGATGCGTGCGTGGGCGAGCGCTTAATGCATAGTACATAAATCACAACTGGACGGGTTCTGATTGGGGTGCGGATTGGGCCGCAGGATGCTTCGTATTTTATACATCTTTCATGTAAATTGAACTGTTATGGGTTTATAATCTTGAAAGAATATTTGAAAGATGTTTGGATAGTAATGGCTTAAACCTAAGAAGATTATGGCGAATACAGGATTTAGCAATCAGTTTTTGCTTTAAATTATTTATTTTTTGTCTCGAAGACATGAATTCACGATTTTTGGAAATATTTGCGCATTAATTTTCGACTCGAAAGTATCAAGATTTTACTTTAAATTACATATTTTGCGCCATTAAAGGTTTGTCACTCCGTTTCACACCTAGATAAGAAATGATGAGTCGCTCAATGATGGGAATTGAACAGCGTCCAGCCCTGTAGCAGTCGGTGGGCCTACCATTATGCCATAGAACTGTCAACATTACCATGGTATAAAATTGAAAGAATTTCAATCAATTTGGTGTCGTCGAGTGATAAAGTAATATTCAATGGAGAAAATACCACTTTAAAGACTTACTGTCAATTTTTTGTATCTCATAGACAAACATTGATAAACGTTGTCATCTATAGCTGAGTTACTGGAGAAATTGAATGAAAATGGCTATAGAAATACGTATTAAATTATTGCACATTAATTTCTGTGCATTGTGAGAGCCTCTACACTCCTCAGCAGTGAATGATTATCAAAAATAATACAAAAATGAGGTATAAAAATCTCAAAAAGCTAGAAAAAATATTAAAAATAACAATTTCGAAATTAATCGTTAACTAAAGTCAAACAAGAGGCTAATTATTTTACATGAAAAAACAAAAACATCCAATTTTTATTGTTTGTTCACTGTCACTGAAAGCAAATAAAACGCATTGCATTCTTGCCGCGCTCGCACGCATTTTTGTGCGGCTAGACTGTATCGTCTTACATCACGCATATCGACCATAGCATGGCGACAACGGCGACGACGGCAACATTCCATCTTGCACCTTATACTCACGACACAGCAGCACCAGCAGCAGCAGACTGCCAACGACGACATCTTCACACTGGTATCCTATGGCCACATGACAGCGACGAGTTCACAGCACAAAAAATACACTGAGTAGGAGCTTGCGCGCGGGATGAAAATAGAAAGGCCACCAAAAAGGCCAACATCGATCGACCCAAAAAACAATAACCAGGGCAACCCTTTAACCTTCGGCGGTTGAAATTTTCAGCAAACGAAAAAGGCATGCAAAGGAAACTTAAATACTGAAGTCAAGACAAGTTGTATTGGACAACATTTGCAGTTAGAAAGATAAGCACATTTCCTACCCGGTCGATCGATCAATGTAGCATTCCACCGCATACCAAACAGCTGACTAAACGTGAACGATACCGGTCCGGTTGTCCATCCTCCGGTGAGGCAAAAGTGCGGATCGTTTACGAAAAAATGCATGAAAATCGGTTTCGATTTCGAACGCGACTTTAAAACAGGTTCCGATCTCGGGAGTATGAGGTGAGGAGATACGCTGGCCTTCGCGATTTGAACCGTTCGGCAGCATCGAGCATATACGTTCCCAACTTCCTGCTTGTCGTGCATGTGTCATTTACACATCTTGCAAGATGAGGACGGAGGACGCTTCACAAGAGTCGATCGTTAGTGTGTGCGTCCGCGTGCCGCGTCGATTAGCCGCGAGAGACGACGGGGATGCAAAACACCACCCCGATGCGAACGCGAGATGAGCCTCGCTGGAAGGGAAAAACCGGTTAACATTTAGCCAAAGATCATCAACGAAAAAAGGGGAAGCAGTGAATAAAAAAACTCACATATCTTCCCTTCCACCACCGAGAGTCGTCAGAGTTCACGATGATTCGTGAAGAGAGGGTGACATCCCGCGGCGAGCAGAGAACATAGTACTTTCGATTTCGTTCGCTTGCTTGTGAGCCCGTTGAAGTCGCCGCCGCTCGCATCCGTTGCGCATCCACATGCGCGAGCGTGTGCGCCAGCTCGCGTTCGTCCACCAAAAATGCAAACCCTTCTATACCCGGCTGCAGCGTGAGAAATTCGTACCGACACTATTAATAGCAGCGAGTGGACCATCTGGCCGGTTTTGGATGAGGATGAGCTGGTCCATAGTTATGGAACCCGCACCCGGAGGGGATGGAGGCTATTCTAACCGATGGCGATTGTCCGTGGCAGTGTGCCAAAAGGTCAGTGGGAACCCATGGTGAAGGTTTCGTTTATTTTCGCACACGTTAACCGTGCGTATATACTTCGGTGAGGATACCGTGACTGCATTTGGAGTAGATTCCAGAAAGTAATCCATATTGAATGATTGCCATACGAACAGCACACACACACACATGCGTGTGGAGTGGTGTGTAACGCAATACTCCACCACGGCTAGAACGAAAACTGATCACGATCCGTACTTTAACACCTTCGGCACGAGTGGTGACCCCACCGTGACACTTCGACGGTGACTTCGATAAGAGAGGGCAAATGTGTCAGCGCACCGATCGCGACGAGAAAAACGGTCCAAGGCTGGTGCGGCATTCACTCACTCGGTGGGTGACACAAATTAGCTAAATCTAAAGGCGCTTACTTTTGGATTTGGCAGCGCAGCTGAGTGCTGATCTTACTGGAGCTTGTGTGGTTGGTTTGTTGGTGGGGGAACGTCTACTGTGGGGACTCGTTTCTAAAATTAGACTTGATTTTATATATACCCTGTCATTAAGCGTTCCAAAATAGAAATTATTACAGTCTTTAGGAGATCTTTAAGAGATCATTGGTTGATTTTCAACTGCCGTTCAAGCGAGAAAGTAGAATATTTACATCCAACCATTACAGAAATAATCTGATGGTTTTAGTTGATAGTAGTGAGTTAGATTCTGAGATCAAATTGTATTAGGGATCTCATATGTGGAATCCTTTCTTTTTGATAGAAACCTTAATTGGGGATGAGATCCAGACTTTTGTTGGGATTCGAATTTGAGTTGGGATTCAAAGTCGGAGATGTCCCGCTCTTCACTATTCTTATGCGGATTACCAGATTAGTTGGATCAGATCAAAGTGATGTCTATCAGAGGGCTAATACCACGGTATTGAACAGTGTAATAAGTCTAGGGAGTCAGGACCAGGAACGTTTTTAGAATAGTCTTGTAGTGTTAGGTACAAAGAGGACTCCTAGAGTACAAAGAGGACTCCTAAGAGTAAAAGTTCTCAACTTCCTGAATAGGAAGTGTTATTCAGGAAAAGAAATAGAAGCTTCCATTCGATGAAATTCGGGAACTTCAGGTTATTTGGTTAGTTGTCAGATTTCAAGAAGCACAAGTTTTCATATGGAGATTACTACTTACAACGATAATTAAAGACGCTTAGTTATAGCACAAATAGGTAGTCTGGATAATTGAATGGAATTTCCAGCCGATGATGAGGGATGATTATTGGCCTTGTTGAAAATCATCATCTACAAAAGCATTTGCTTTAAGATCCAAATCTAAAGAGCTCAGGAAGCCTGAAGTTTTGCTTATTTCTTGAAATATGGAATTATACCATCTAGGTCACTTGGTAAATCAGGTCATAAGAGTTCTGTACTTGTTTTCTTATGGAGATAACTGTTTACGACACTGGAGATCATAAAAATTTCAAAGGTTCATCATCAGGGTTCATTCAAAGATTCTGTATCAAATCAGTCAGCAATTCTAAAGCTTCATCCCCTTACTATGCAATAGCTGAGGTCACTCGGTTTAGACCAGCAGAAAAAGAGTGTCAATGTTCATCTTGCTCCAAAAGCTTCACAAAGGTAGACAACCCCGCTCCTGTGCAATAGTGCAATAGGCCAGGCCAACCGCGACACACAAAAGCGTTCCAGTGCAATAAAAGCAGGCAACTGCAACTGCATAGCCACACGACCGCTCGCTAGCGGCCATATTCTAGATGTCCGCTCGCTCGCTAGCACGGTGGCAATTCTAACGCCGGGGCACCAAGCGCCCTCAATAATCGCAGCAATCACGTGCGGCGTCAACTCCTCCCTCCGCGCGTGGGTGATTTGAATTAATTATGATCATTGTGCTGGCTCTTGCCCAAGTGTCTGTCGCCTCCCGACCGCCCAATGCAACTGCAACTGCAACCGTGCGGGCATGCAGACTCACCACCCGTGGGAAATAACCCGCTAAATGGGTGCCCTTTGCTCCAACACCGCCCGCACTGTTGGTTGGCATGGGAATCGCGCTCCTCTCTCCCCTCCAGACTAGAGGATTGCATCCAAAACCCACCGCGCCAACCGCTGGCGCAGTTTATTGGGCGATTATTTATCATACGCTCGTTGCTGCGCTACGGAGCTCCCGAAACGGGGTGTAATCACTCTATCAGCACTCTGCCGCCAACGCCACCGCAAACATTACATCAGCCGCTCGTTTAATTGAGAAGAATTTTGAAAAAATCATACCAGCCGTCCATTATCTGTCTGGCGAATTATTGGAACGGTTTCAAATCGATTACGGAGGCACACATGTACCTGCTAGGGAGGATAGCGACCTACTCTCCCATCGGTGCAGGGGCTCAGGTCATGAAGTTTACCATTTCTTCAGCCTCGACTTTAACACTCTTGGCGAAGAATTGCAAGTCGATAAGAAACGTGTGCGAAGCAGCGGGTTCAAGTGTGTATGTGGAGCGAAATTATGACACTTTGGCCCAGACAAACACCCATGCCAGTGTGCCGTTTGAAGCAGAGAAGAGGAGGGTTTTGTACGATGATAATGGGCAACCGTCTTCTTCTCACATGCTCATTGGTGGTATTGTGCAGATTGCGCGATGAACCACCGCCCCCTGCAGGCTCGTGTTGTTTTTCGATTTATTTTAAGCTGCAGCTCCAAGCGCAAGCTTTGGAGAGCGCCTCGTTGAGCAATTGCGCGGTTGCTGGCGATATGATAGCAGCGCAGCATGCATACGTACGTTTGGGAAACACCTATGGAAATTGAGGTGCATGAGAGGCTATGGTAAAGCTATGGCTGCTTCTCTTCCATTCCCCAACTGATATGGAGGCTGACTTTTGTGTGTGTGTGTTTGTTTGCGTGAGGCAATCGTGTGCAATGAAGACAACAAAAAATGAGCCTCATTTGACGAAACGAGAGTTCAATTTGGGTGCCACGGTTAATTACAGCTTCACGTCGATTTGGCAAAGCAAACGTTATATTCAAACGAGGTCACTAAGCGTTTCTGTAGGCCGGAGAGGCTTATTTGACATTTTACCTGCACCGGCCAAGATAACAAATTACTCTTTTGAAGATCGATTTCTGGGGTACCTTCCTCTGATGGCGATGGCGATCACTGGAAGCGCGCTTGTGACGGGAGACCTTTTGCAGTTTAATTATGATAATTATCTGCCCAATTCATCGCCATCGTCATCGGTTGCTCCGTGTTGTGACACACCGGTGTCGCGCGAGGTGTCAAAATTTGTGCTTATTTATTCTTCAAACGAGTTAGACAGGAGCACACAAACACGCATCCGCTCCTTTGAGAAGCTCAGAAGCTTTGTTTGCCCAAACGACACACATTACCATAAATAGAACAAAGCGATCTTTGGGTTAGGATCTTTCGCGTCTGTGCAGCTGACGCGGTGTATAAGGCCTTCAGAGTCATTAGAAAACTATTATCGCTGGACCGGTGTACAAAACATTCGTCTCTGTCAGCGGCAGGACAGCAACACGGACCACCACTGGACGAACCTTTCAAATTGATAAAAGCAAAACAACTATTCTCGCCCCAGGGGACGAAGCCACTGCTCTGCAGGTCCGTAGCGGAACACGTTTGATCGGTGTACTTTGTGTGCGCGCTCGGAGCATTACTCTTGCGGAGGTGCAGCGCACAAAGCACGATAACGTGTTTGCCACCCCTCCCGCTACATGATGGTCAGCCAGGACAAGGAAATATCATCACCTTCATTGCTCTTTGCGGGAGGTATGCAAAACCTGCACCTGAAGGTGATCGGTAAGGTGGTGGATGTTGCAAAATAAAGGGAAGAGATTGATTTTCATAGGCGTCATCGTGCCGATCATCGTGCAAAATGACATCAACAGCGGGGTTGGCAAAGTGTTCGGTTTTTCTAACCTCCAATGCGCATATCCACAAGATAATGTGGATACAATGTGACGACCTTCAAAGATGACGCCGTTTTCACTATTCTTCATCGCAAATAGCATCATCATCATCATCTTCCCCTCTGTACAGGAGGCCAGTAGCGCGCAAACAGCTCCGAAGCGTAACATTAAACCCATAGAAGGAGGAACCTTTTTGTGTTGGGCACCTTGCTGTGAGTTCCGCCTTGCCCACATCCAAATATGCCAAATATTGATACTGGATGCAATTTGCCGCCACTTTCTGACCTTTGAAAGCGTGATTGGGGTGCGATGTTTTGTTTTATGTTGCTGCTGCCCGGAGAGATACACTAAGCACCAATCACTTATCTTTGTTTTCCTTTTTCCCTTTTCTTTTCAGGCTTCTACCTAATGGATGACATTCTACGTGGGGAAGACCACACCGGGCGGCATCACAGCGGGGAATTGAGCCGTCATTAGGTTCGATTAGTCTCTCTGATCCCCTTTAGTGTGATCCGGAGCGACCTTCCGGAGGTGGCACGCGCCGTAGCAAAAGATGGCAAATGATGATGATGATGCCACATGGGAGTTGATGGTGTTAAAATGTCAGAACCTTCGAGAGGTGGGTTCAAATCTTTTCCCGCCTTTGGCGGGTGTGGACGCCTAACGCGAATGACACCCAAGGTGGTGTACAAAGGCTGCGGGTTGATTGGATCCTTCGCAAACTCTCCGATCACCCTTTCGTATACACGGGTAGCGTAGCATCTTGAAACAAGCATCTGTTGTAGTGGATGTGGTCCTAAAAATTGAAGAGTGGTTTCATCTTGGAAAGATGTGGCAGCCTTGAGCCTGTCGGCAATATCAAGCGGAATGTCTAAATATTATCAACATCTGCCTTCAAACGGAATTCATTCGTATCGAAAAGGTCAGCGTTTCTGGTGCAAGAGGCAATTAAGGAGCTATCTGCTTCATTAGCTCTTTAGAAATGATCAGAATATGCAGATGGAGACATTTATGTATGCTCCTATATGGAACATCTCTTCAGAAGAGCTTTACTGCCTTACATTCTCAAATACCAATGTGGCATTTCGGTTTCAAACATCTCAAGTACTGTTGGCACTTCCTTGCCTCCGAAACATCCCTGTTTTCGAAACCTTGTACGGACGAATCAAGGCTTTCGATGATCTGGATACGTCAATAGATCTCTCATCATCACTCGAAACCTCCATACCCTTGAAGGGGTACCTCGCGCGAGTGCACTTGATCCGTAACTGAGCATGTTTGAGAAAAACAGCACTTGATAGGCACTGGGGCTTCGTCCACCTTGCAAACAACCGCCAATTAACATTGTCCAGTAGATCCGGAATAGCTCTGAACTAACGCGAAGATGGGCATAAATTACCATACGGTTGAGGTATGGATGGATGCCTAGACAAAACTGGTCAACACAGACGACTCTCCCATCATCTTACTCGGTGGCATCTTCGCACTTTTTGCCGTCACCTCTCTCTCTGTCTCTCTGCATGATTGATTACATGGGTCTGGTGTTCGTAATTTCCGCATACCGCGCAGGTTTACCACTGTGCGGAGGCCTCGACCTCCAAAAGCTGCACCAGGGAGAGAGAGAGAGAGAGAGAGAGAGAGAACAAAAACGAGGGCACTGACAGGTTCTCGCAAAAAAATACTGCGTACAACGTTATGCACTCGTAGCAAAGAGTTAGTGAAAAAGGTTTCACAGCCCTGCAGCTGCCTTTACGCAATCGGTGACAGGAAACCGTTATAATTCCGAGCTGTCGCCTCCCACAATCTCGCACACATTTGCATTCGCTCTTATGTCACCGCGAGCTGTCAGCGCCGCCGCCGGGCCGTTCGATCGATCGTTTTTCGATCGGCACTCGCTTGCCCGCCTGTCTGACCTTAAAAAACGCCACCAGGTTCTATGCGGGACACCCGACGGGACACACGCGGGGTGGCGGCAGCGACAGTAGAACACATTCTTTGCGTCTCCGCGCGACTGGAACACGGTATTAATGTCAAAGCAATTAACGGTTAAATTGAATCACCACCACCGATCGAATGCCGGTTGTCAATGGCGCAGAGTTGGGAGCGTGGTGGCAATGCAAAAAGGGTGCAATTATACCTACCGCCAGAAACATGTACGCACGCCAACAAGTTGCCTTCGAGCAAGTGTGCCTTATGTCGACCGGCTGTGGAGCCATCTCCGTTTCGCTTTGTATACTCTTCCTAACCAGCACCGAAATACGGTTCGTTCGGAATTGATGATGAGCTCTCTTGGTCAAGTGTTGTGTTGCTAGCAGGCATGCAATGTTATTGTAGATGTATTTGCGGTTGTAAAATCCACACTTGATTTTATTGATCTTGTTTCTCTTGTTGTGGGGAGGGAATTGTGAGAGGGAATGCTATGTAGGTGGTCTCCAGGTTTGTTCGTTCGTCTATCCCAGTGTCTATTCAACAACAGTTTTTATTTAAAGACAGTGTTCTATTCCACTTCAAACTTTTATTTCGATAATGATTTAGATACTCTGTGTCAAACTTATTTCTTAAAGGTAGCAGTATTTTAAATAATTATCTATTATCAGTAATCAGGTTTAAATCTGTGTTCTACCGCCCTGTCATGACAATTAAATACAAAGTTAATGTAATTGAAATTGAAAACATGCTCAGAAACAAAATTTAATGTTTCAACCATGTTACGCACGTTTTATAAAAAAAACCAATCGTAATTTTTATCGATATTGTTTACAAATCAGTAACAGCAAATGTATTGTGAACTTTTATTTATTAATTTTTTTCTAATACAACCTCGTGATAGTATGTTTAGGTTATGATCCAATTTTTTAAATGTATTTTTGTTAAAAATCAAAGCTTTTGAAACCTCAACCGCCAGTTTGACAAACCTGCTTTGGATGAATGTGGAAAAATAACACCATAAACTATATTTACACAGACTAATTCAATGAGCCACTTTTATAACGATCATTGTGCTTTTTTTCGTTATTAATTCTCTCATTTTTAATAACTGGAACCACCCTTAGCAGTAATCTTGCATTTTCGCAACCTTCAAATCAGTGTTGAAGTCCTTTGGATGCTAAAGTATCCTTACAACAGCTAGAATATGCGTAACTCAACTCATAAATCATACCGTTTTATGCCTGTAATTATGTAAATTGAATCGTGCATACATTTAGATGTAAATGCTCCTATTAACCATACGCTCCGTGTCTTAAATACCTTAAACTACAATCTGTTTTCCCAACTATCAATCTTGCTCGCTCAACCTCTACCCCGCACGGGCCCGTTTTCTCGACCTCGACCCATTTTTCGTTCGCCTGTCAAGGCCCAAACTTCTTGCCTCGAACTCCTGCGCGCTCACATTAATTCAAATATCCCGTTGACATGTCTCAAACAGTAATCGTTGCCGTGGCACATTACTACATGCCACGTTACGCGTGGTGTTATCAAAAAGTGTCTACCACGATATGGACTTCGGTAGCACGAAGAATCAATTTTAACTACCCCCTTTTCTCTCTCCCGCCCGGTAATGTACGTGGCACGGTGTGGTGCGTCATTCGCACCGTTGCTGACGGTGACCTGCTCGCAGTGCAGCCCGGGGGGTCCCCGATCGATCCACTAACCCACTAAAATTGGGAAGGTAGAAGAAAATAATATTAACAGACAAAAAATGCATTTGCTTGCTTTCGTGATCGATAAAAACGAAACGAGAACCGAATGGAAAGACAACGAGCGTGCGAAAGAAAAGAAAACAATGCGTTGCTGCTGTGCAGTGTTTATCGCAAACGAAAGTGAAAAGAACATGCGAGAGAAAGAGTGAGCGTTGAAGTGGGGCAAGAAAAAACAACAGTGAAGAGGAGAAGAAAAGACAACATACAACACATTAAACTTGCATATCTTATCTCAAAGGAGGTAAAAAAAGCGAAAGAGTGTATGAAAAAACACACCCCAACAGAAAGAAACAAGTCACCACGAACGTGGTGGAGAAAATATGAAAGAAGAGAACGAAAGTGAAACTGGAGCGAACGATAGCGAGCTTAATCGGCGTAAAAGAATCGTGGTAGCGCTCTTGGCGAGCCGTCAGTGAGCCATTTTGGAGAGTGAAAAATAGCTCTTCCATTACTTATGGAAAAGTGAAAATAATGTGAGTGTTTGTGTTTATTTTATTTCAGTATTTTCCAGCACAGTACAGTACAAGTGTGGTAAAAGAATTGTTGTGATTTGTACCCCTCTTGGCGCGGAGTGATCACAGTGAGACCAAAAGCCCGGCGACGATTGCGTGGTTACATGATCGGAGGGGGCCATAATACCACCCGTGATCGATACCTTCCCGTAGCAAAGTGCGCCAAAACACATGCGCACCCGTGAGTGCGATAGTGTGCGGTAGAGCGCGGGAGAGAGAGATAGCGAAGAAATCCTCCATAATTTTTGAGTGAATTTTGCGTAACACAAATTCCAACCGTCGCGTCGTGCAAGTCGTCGCCGTCGTCATTCGTCGTCGGATCGTATGTATGCGGTGAGTGTGTGTGAATTGTGTCGGAGGAGTGTGACAACCCTGGCGGGGAAGAAGGAGCAGGTCTACGGGTAGTGTCGGCAACACGGGTACGGCGACCATGAAACAGGCAAATGGTCGAGTGTTCGATCGGAATAAAGCCACCGCGTACAGCAGCAGCCGGAAGTGAGGAGTTTACCGCGAAGCCTGCGGGAGTCCCGGTGCGGGAAGCAGGGCCCCAACAATCAGACCCCCTCCCCCCCCTCTCCCTTCCGCACGTCCATCCGTCCGTCCGTGACGTGAAGGAAGCGACGAGTTCCTGAGATTGCCGAGTGCCTGAGACTATAGTGTCCCGCTGCTGCATGGCCAACTTATGCAAAAAGGTAAGTGGATGGTGCTGTAGATTCTTAGTAGAGAGCATCGAAAAAAAAAACGAAGTACAATCAGATGGTTGGAAAAGTCACATGCTAACCTTTCTTGGTATTTGGAACTTGGTATCCAACCGATGCCGAATGTTGGAGTGTCGGAATTCATTAGCCGTGTTTCGTCTGGGTTTGATTTTATGCGTTTCCTGAAAAAGGCACAGTGGAGACGGTGGTGTCTGAAACCAGATCACAGATAATACAACCCGTCCCCGTCTCGGTTCGCGTGCATCGTCTGCGTCTGCACCAGCGAAAGGTTAACCTCTCGAGATGACCGATGGTAAACGGAACCTTGAAGCCAATCCAGAATAACTGGATGGGTCCGTTCTCGCTTTTACAATCATTTACATACAGTGTCCAGGTTGTGATATGATTATTTTAAATAGCACTATTGGCATCCTTTTAGTAACGCTCATTAGTTAATTATGAGTTGTATCGATTTTTCCATGGTATTATTAGGTGATTGTTTTTAATTGTGTGCTTCCTTCATGCCTATTGGAGTTTATTTAGCATTGCTGAGGATGGTTTAAGACTGCTCAAAAGACATAAGGACATTAAGCGTGTTGGACACCGAGTCACTAAAGAACTTGGATTTGAAGCTTTGTGATAATCGTCAGATTAACCAAATAATTAGCGCCTCCTGGCGGTGGCTAGTAAAACCGCCCAACTTCGCAAATTGATCTGAAACTGTAAAAAGTTCAACCTTTTTTATTTTTACATTACTTGAATGTAGAAAACAAAAATGATTTGAAAATTGCGTCTCTATAGGCCTCAACCATAGCAATAGTATTGGAAAACCTTCTTTTTTGTGTAATGATTGGCTGATCAGCCAACTCAAACTTTTATAACGCTGAAATTCTTGGAAAGCTTGGGCTATCCTCTACTGTAGATCTTAGTTTATTCTACTTCCACAAAACTCCTATCAAACTGAAAACCATTAAAATATGATCTTCTACACAAAATCAAACTAAGCAACACCGCATCGCCGCAACAGCGTGGCCTTTCGGTGAACTGTACAGCCATATTTAATCAACTAAATTAATGTCAAACAGCAATGAACTGACATTTGCATAGTCCCAAGAAGCTCGCATTTGAAGACGAGAGGCAAATCCTGGACGGTGCTTCACAAACTAAGTGAACCAGAATCTCCGGCCGGCCCACATCCGGGTTCGTTCGGGTTCTAGGTTTACCACCCCCCCCCCCCTACCCTGTTTGCTTCGACCAGTGACCGGTTGTCGGTATTTAGCCGCGATTGAACCGGTTTCGCCTGACTCCTTCGTAAAAAGCAAGTAGCCGTTGGCAAACCAGCCTCTTCAGACTTCTCCCTGTGCGAGGGTAGCGCGTCTCGAAAGAGATTAAACAACAGCAAGCAAAAAGCAACACTGATGCTCGCCAATGATGGGGAAAAACACTCCCAACACTTCACTCCAAGACGCCGGCAGTTTTACCGCCAGCGAGGAGTCGGATCCGTCCGTTCACTGTTTCACCTTCCTTCCTTCCTTTTGCTACGCTCGTTTCGGATGCGGTTCGGTGACCTTTTCTGCGTGTTTTTCATTTTTATGTAGAGCAGTGTTGGTTCTACCAATTCCTCGCTGGACAGTGGTGGAGCGAACGAGCGCGTTGGGCGTTAATATAAATGTCAATGATTGCAAGCCGCGGACGATTATTTCCTGTACGGCAATGGCGCCACTCTCTCTTGCGCGCGCGCGTGCTTGTCGGAATGAAACGCATGCAAAAAATCTTCGGCTGGAGTTTTCTTCTGCACGATTATGACGGCGGCTTGGGCTCGATATCCGAAGACGTGCGGCACCGAAAATCGCACCAACCGTGACGACTAATTGAATCTTACCGCGGATTGATGGCGTTCGGGATGCTTGCGCAAGCGAAATTCGCACCCATGCTTACCGATTTGGCGGGGCCGGGAAAGGGTTTTGCAGGGAGGATGGTCCGGATGCGCGAGTGCTGGTTCGCTCGCGCAGTCCCACCGAGCGCTGACCTTTTCCCTGCTCGGTGAATTTCAAATTCAATTCCGCTCCCGAGCATGTCATGAGCTCTCCGAGGGGCCAAGACACGCACCGCGGGAGGGCAGAAGAAGGCTGGCGGCGAGAACTAGGCTGGACGGACCGGCGGCGGAGGTCGATGAGCGATGAGATTTATGCAATCGAGTGCACAAACTCCAGCTCCAGCTCAATTCCCAGCACCCCGCATGCGTGACCCAGCACTGCCGGGCGGCGGCGGAGGCACACGATTTAGGACGGGCTTAGGGAGGACCGGGCGCACACAGACCGCCAGGCCACCACTGACCGAGTGGCCGGCTGGTTCGGGAAGGATGAAATACGAGCTCTCGCATTCGGAAGAGTGAGCGCACGGGCCTTCCCATCCACCCGCCGCGGTGGCTAATGCGCACCATCCCGATGATACCTCGTGATGCCACGTGTTACGTAAGTTATTACCAACTCACGATCTTCTTTTTTTTTTAGAGTAAGGGATGGGGATGGTTTGGTGGCTTCATCTCCTACACGAGAGTGCCAATGTCCAGCGGTCTCCTCAACTCAATCGTACCCATCTTTTATCATCGTTTTATGAAGACCTAAATCAAGCACAAATCTGCGCCACACATTTGGACACATTGAACGGGACGCGGTCGGGGTTACGAAAAGGGGTCTTGGGTGGAAAGAGGCCAGTGGGGAAGGCGGGACATGACAACCGATTCGATAGATGCGCGCACATCTCCCCTTGCAAGACGGTGTGTTGGGGGGCCATCTCGTACCCAAATGAACCGAGACTTGCTTAAGACGGCTTGCGTAAGGTTAAAGCGACTTTTCTTGCTGCGTCATTCTTGTACGGTGCGAGCGAGAGAGAGAGAGAGAGGAATTGAAGACAAGAGAGAAACCTTTCACTTTACTTCTTCACTTCTTTCCCTGCGGATATGGGGTGGTTTTTTTGCGAGAAGAGCTTCGAGGAAGGCCTCCAGAACTACAGAACCCGTCCCGAGGGATCCTGCGTGTGCCGGTGGTGTACAAAAATGTGGTTGACATTTGAGAGGCTAGAACCGTAGGGGATACAGAACTCCCGAACCGACACCATACGTTCTGAGCAGAGGCGGGAGAAGGTCGCCGACTTGATTGCTCGGTTCGGAGATGCGAAATCGGTTCTTGACGCTCCGGTTGCTCTTTGCCGTGGCACTGTCCTGTGGGTGGCTTGGTGGAGTTTTGCCTTCGTGCAGAAGAATATTCCTTGTTCTGGCGTAGCGTGTGTCGAACGTTGTGTGTCAGTGGCAGGATCAAAGTGTGTGTGTGTGTTTGTAATATGAGTTAATGTGTATGTGCCTGTTAGTGTAAAGGTAATTTAAACTAGCAGGGAAATTCTAACTTGGACAGCAGGAGAAAAGCTTCTTAAAACTTGTATAAGGTTAATAACAGAAACTGATGATCTACAACAAGGCAACGGAACTAAGAAATAAAAAAAAAAACAAAATCTAACTGAGCAGACTCCTCCAGGTATGCCTAGAATCATGTATGGTTAGCAAGTTTTAGACCGTTTTTAAAGAGCTGCATGAAGGTCGAGAGGTAAACACGTAGAACACCTAACAAAATCCTATGTAGTTCGGATTCGATTCAAGCTGCATCCCTATTCCTACTGACTATCCTGCTATCTCCATTTGGGCTTAGGCCAGGCAAGAAGTAATACGATAATCCAACGTCCAAAATCAATCGAAACCGCGGTAGTGTGAGATGTTGAATCAGATTGTCTTCTGTATCGTTCTAGAGTAGAGTTCTAGAGTCTGTATAGTTTTAGAAAAAGACTACATTTAATCAATACTTTTTTGAACAAGTGCAGAATTCCTGGAAAAATACGTAAGCATTTCAATTTCACGACTTCTATGGTGCGAGTGGGTATACTGAGCGTAATTGGATAGCATAATAGTGATCATCACTAGCGCTGCTCGGTGGCAAGTAGCGAAAGCTATCGAAAATATTTTGGCTCGAATCCCCCATTCTTGTAGTTCTTATCTTATTTTTCATCCTTTTCATCGCAAAATACGTTAAAGGGAGGCAATAAAATATTTCTAACACTAAAACCTCTTCAGCCAGCGAAATTTGTAGCAGAGTACGCAAAAGAAAAACTTTTTCACGAAACGTAACCGACGTAATAGACTACATGGTTACTCTAGCCACCGCCAGGAGGCGTTAGCGAAAATTTGTTGTGAATTCATACCTTTCCTATAGAATCAAAATTGGCATCAATATTTTTTACATAATTAACATACGAGTAAAAAAAATATATTACTCCATCCAGTGGAAAAATACTGTACACACTGACAACTCTCTCGTTTTTTCACTCTCTTCAAACATGCTGCAAATCGATAACAAATGTGCACCATTTCCTGCCGGGCGTGTCGAGCCGCCGGACCCGCCTAGCCGAATGGCACATAACTGATTTCCATGCAGCAGCAGCAAACACTAAACATTATTTCTGAATGGTTTCGAATCAGCTAATTGAATCTCATTTCCTTCCAATCATCGATGCCGGCGTACTATTACGTGCGCAGCTCTGGCGAGCAATTGGTATGGAAAAAATAAATAACGAAAAGATCGCAATATCACCAGCATAGATCCTTGGCAGAGAAGAAAGTCACTAGGTAGGTTGAGAGGTTGAGACAGTACGACTCCGTCTTAGATTTCCTGTTGCACAATGCCGATTTACCCGAGCGTCATAACGCCTCTTCATATCATATTCCGCACATCATCCCCGCACGGTATCGGGTTCGGTGTGTTAGAAAACATCAATTAAAATCAGTTCACTGAATCGATCCGGCACGGTGCAGTATTCACCTGTACCCCTGTCTGGGTAAAGAAAAGGGCACTTAGTGCTGGACGGGTGACTTTGCCTGTTGCTGTTACTATCGGACAGCCAAAGACGGAAACATAAACAGGCGTTTTATAAATATGTTCGCTAACCCACTCTCGGAATAACACCTTTTGCCACATACACTCCCGAGTGTGCCATAAGTGGTAAGCATGTAAAGTACGTTCTGTGCAGGCCCTTTTTCGACCGCAACACCTGTTGCATGTAACGCTCGACAATAAGGAAAACATATCCACACACAAGATCGAACGATCGATCGATCGATCGCTAACAGTGTCCGCCGACGGCGCGTTCTTGTTAAGGATAAGGTGGGCTGCGCCGTTATTGTGCTTGTTTAATTTAGCGTTGGTTTTTGCTTTGTTTTACCGCCCAACAGGCAGCAGACAACTGACCGCAGGTCCTGCTCAGTTTTATGACCGACGGAAAAACCGAAACGGCCAGGCGTTAACAATTTCCTGCCACCGTAACAGAAACCAAAACACAAAAGCCCGCACCGCCGGAACGAATATTGGTTTTTGTTTTTCCTTCACGTCTAGCACGACGTGCGCAATGGTTGTTAGCATGCAGGCACGAGCCTTTAATTTTTTTGCTCGTTTCAAAGTCAACATGAATTATATTTCCAGCGTGTAAAAGTCAAACGTAACGAATGGGCGCATTTGTCTCTACCTGCTTATTCGCGCGCGCTGTCCCGCCGGCTGATAATAAATGGGCTCATCGAAACGGCGGCCCCAAGAGACGGGGAAGCCTAAGGAGCACAAAACGCACGCGGGTCCTACCGTGCACCCGGCAAGCGTCCTGTTTGCGAAGTTTCAGCACGTGGTTTTCGGCCCGAAGTGATTTGAGCCCGAAAAGCGA
This sequence comes from Anopheles epiroticus, assembly GCA_000349105.1. Lineage (NCBI taxonomy): Eukaryota > Metazoa > Arthropoda > Insecta > Diptera > Culicidae > Anopheles > Anopheles epiroticus. The sequence continues at coordinate 238,589 of KB670503.1, forward strand.
CGAAAGACTTCCAACAAAAGGGCGTCAAGCGACGAACCCCGCGCGGCAGCAAGGTACAACGTTTTAATATTAAAAGCTGCGTTATATTTTACGCCGCGACCGGGCACAAACGGGGAAGATGTAGAAGCCGAAAAGCAAAACAGTCATCTAAGGAAAGGCTACCACGGTGAACCCCGGTGTACTCTCATTATTATTGCCCCCGTCGTTTCGCGGTTTTGCAAATTTCTCCGCTGAACCGGCGGCGCCTTGCAGTGTGTGTTACCTCCCACCCGCTCTCGACATGTGCTACCGAGCAGGATCATGCATATCGTTGCTATACGGCCGTACACAAATTTCTTGTTTCGCGATATGGGCAATTTTGTGATTTTCGATTTGCGCGCGAGCGATCGGTTTTCAAACGCCCAGACACCCGAATAAATCTTGCTTTGTGTGTCGAGTATCAACAGGGAGGGAGTGGGGGAGGGCGTTTTTTTGTGTAATGTTCACAGGTGCGGCGAAGTGAAATTACTTTCCATTTTTGTCCGTACAACATTGTTTGCATACGCCGAGCGGTGGGCCGTTTCAAGCAACCGCAGCCACAGCGAACCACAGCGGGCAGTGCGAGCTTAGTTTTGCATCATTAAAATTGGCTCCCGTTTGGAATTCATTGCGTACCGCACAAAGCAATGACCACAATGGGTTAGATGCTTTTTTGAGTTTCGCACTGTGCTGGTTGTCTCGGTGTCGTTTGCATATTGCTGGTTAGCTCCTTTTTATTGCGCCATTAAGTAATGGGCCAATCGGTGTTAGCGTTTTTTTTTTTTGGTGGGGTAGAACTGTTTCAAGCAGCGGTTAGCTTCCTGTATGAAATAGTAATTGGATCATG
>KB670503.1:243989-334774 GCA_000349105.1 Anopheles epiroticus
CATACCCAGCTTCACCATACTTCATTTTCAAAAAAATAAGTTTACGAATACTATGGAATGGCTATGAAATAAGTGAAAGTATTAAAGCAAATTAAGAGACTAATTTATGCATAGTTTGATTTTTATTCGTTGATTCATCACCGACACGGCTTTTTTTGGAAAGGAATTGTGACCAGCGTGAAAGTCGGGATTCATGATGCCTAATTGGGTTCGTAATTTTGGTCCACACTAGCGCCATCTATTGGCAGCTAGCTGTAGCTGTCAGAACAATTTTGGGTCAAAACAAATCACCCTATAAACGAATTATTTATTAATTTTTTTGAGGCGAAAAAGGTTACGTACGTACGAAGAAAAGATCAATGTATCAATTTTGTTTTTTTCCATATACCATTTAATGAATATGTAAAAAAAAAACATTTTTAGTACATCGCGTTCCACTTATCACCAATGTATTGGTGTATGTACCAATGTATTCTTGACTGCCATTGGCGTCATCTATACATATTAAATAACGCGTCGTCGATTCCTGCTGTAAAACTGTTGCCTTTAAGCTTGAGACTCTAGTGCAAATTTTATTGATGATGTTGCAATTTTTGAATACACCACAAGCAGCTTCATATATCTGGACGAGGCTAACACAATCTGCCCGATATTTGTCAGTCAAGTCGTTTCCAAGGCGGGACTTCAAACTCAAACACCTCGTTTAACGACAAAGGATTTTGGACTTTCAATCGCGGTGTAATAAGCAAAAAGATGCTGTTCCACTTCACCCGGCTAATCCAATTTGCTCTATCAAACACAACTCCAACTCACTTCCTGGTTCTGACCCTGCCAATGTCAGCCCAATGGTACTAAAGGTAGTGCATGTCCTTCACTACGACACCCTCGCGTCGTGTACGCAATGCCACACCAAACCAAACAACAAAAAACCCGCGCTTCGATTCCCGTCCGCTCTCGATTGTTCTGTCCGTTTCCCTTCACCGAATTCGAGAAAAGATTCTCATTAGTTTCATCCACACGGGCGGGCGCGATTTTTGCGATCTCACGCAGCTTACGCGAGCCGCGAGGGTGGGGCTCGGGCATGGCATCGAACCGACCCGGAGACGCCTTTCGGACGTCACGATGGCGTTGCTGCCACGGCGAAACTAATGGGACACGGGCCACCACTCTACTATTTCGTGCGAGGTTGTAGCTCAAGTCAGTGCTTTTCCTTTTTTTTCAGTGCAGCCCGTACCGCGCCGTGTCTAGTTAACCTCGACGGCTAAGAGACGGGTCGCCTCTCCCGGCTGGAGATTAAGAACAGGAATTAGCACAACGTTCGCGCCCCACATCGAACGTGCGAAACGGTTAGCAACAGGCTCCGTTCGGTCGGCGGACTGTGCTGTTGTTGTGTGGTTCAAGGCGATCCTTGTTGTAGCTGGTTGAACTTTTTTTTTGTTTTTAGATCTCCTTTTGTTTTGCTCTGGGAATGTTTGTTACTGCGAAGCGGATACGGTAAGACAGCGGGCAACAATCAAGGCCGTCCCTTTTGCTCCGGTCCCTTGCTGCAGCCCGAGCCAGCGCCCTCCAGCATGGCGCACCGTCGTGGGTCACACGACTTTTTAGTGCGAGGAAATGGGACACCAATTCGAACAAGGGTGTCGTTTCGTACAATATTGGAGTGCACGAGGGTGCCGTCAATGGGCGAATCGATTCGTGAACGAAGGCGTTGAAAAAAGGACAAACAATAATAAGGGTTTGCGTTTGGTGTGTAACAGTACGGTCAGGGGTATGAAAATTAATCAATATTTTTTATCAATTGATCTAAGAAATAGTTTTAAAATTTACATTCTTTTCTAAGATTCGATTTTGAACGGATTGTTATTTGTCAAAGTTTATTAATATTTGTAGCCAAATTAATTTATTATATTCGGCTACTCATAATTCCTTAAACATCCTGAATTTGCCGTTGAAACGGCTCATTGGATGTTAGTTAAATTATCGTTTTTAGATAATTTTACTGATTTTGTTAACGAATGGCGTTATAAAGCATATCAAAATAAATTTAAAACAGGAAAAAATCAAAAATCATGTTGATGGGGAAAAAAATTGTTTCTAATAGTAATTAAATTTATGACAGCTGTTGAAAACATGTTTTCAAATTATCATCTTGCCCTAAAAAAATGGACTTCAACCCCCGCCCCCCAGAAATCATTTAATTGTAATTTAAATTAATTGTAATAAGTTATTTTTTATCAAAGATTAACGTGCTTTTGTACATTAAAATATTCAAAATGATATAATTAAGATCAAAAAGCAGTGTTCAAAATCATCTTGACGAAACATTTTTTTTTGTGAGATGAAATGCTCAAGGCATAGAAATGTGACTTGGAAACCCCTCCTTGAAAACTGATGGAACTTTATCGAAAATTACCTGAAATTTCATGAAAAAAAAATTACTCAAAACTCAAAATTAAACACAATAATTATTGCTGGAAGCCATTTAGCCACCAGTTTACCATATACACGAGTCACAATTAACTAAACAACTGTCCCCTCAAGCGGCATCATCAAAAACGCACGAAAGAAGTGTCTAATTGTTGGTTAGAATTTTTCACTGCAATTAGTATACCGTGACGAGTGTCTAACTGTCTATTTTCGCTTTTACGCTCCGACTCCATCAACACCTCACCTAATTATGGGTGTATGTGTTAGCTATTTTTCGGTTCCCTTTTCCCACACCTAAAAGCACCTACGTGGCAGGGGGGCTTTTGACAACCCTGGCAAGAGAGGGGCCAATCGCTCGTTTAATCGACGTTGCAAGTATCCTCGCGATTGTGTGCAACCGGACCGCCCGAGGGCACTGGAATTGACTTCCATCAGTTGGTGTTACAGGCTGGTCGAACGACCAACACCTTTGACCCAGTAGCGAGCTACCTATTTACTTGGCAGCACCGAAAGCGCCCTGTCTATCAAGCGTCCGACTGACCTAATGCCTTGGAAAAGAAAAACGGAGGCTTGACCTGCAAGTGTGCCGTGCTCGAGCAAGAATCAAGACATCAGCAGCATGTGCTTCGGCGGTGCTTAATTACCCTCGCTTGTGGTTTGTGGCTCGTGTGCGCTCGAAACGACTACCGGATTTTGTGCGAGGTGTTAAGGGTCTGATGTGATCGTTTCCTTCCTTCGGTTTTCGGTACTTTACCGTACGGCCTGACAACAAGATTAATCCAAAATCTTGTGGGTTAAGCGGACATTGGTTGTGAGAGCGACAAACGCCGCCACTAGAAAAGAGCTCTAAGCACCTCAAACCGATAGAGTAAACGTGTGCGGTGTGGTTACCGATCGTGGATCAATTTTAGAATCAGACGCCGTGTTCTCCCTTTCCCGGTAGCGCCAAAGCGAATTGCATAAGAGGCTCATTTGAATGATACAAGGCGTGAACTCGCTCCCCGCTGAGTGGTATGACTCGCAGGCTTAGTTCTGCGGCTAAGTTCAAATAGAAATAATTGGATCGAGGAGCTGGAAGCAAAGCTTACTACAATGGACCGGTGCGGAGTGTATGTGTGGACACCGTTTTAATTGACGCTGCCCTTCCCACCCCCCCGGGGTACTCGCACTTGTCGGTGCCACGACTCTACTTTTTAATGCTTCTAAGTAACCATTTCCGTGCAAATGAAGTGTGCTGCCCAACCGATCTGGGAGCTGCGCTGACCGTGGGCTAATTCATGCTCCTTTTACAATGGCCGTGTGTGGGGCGTTGGAATTGGGCGTTGGACATAGTGCACGAATTTCCATACGCTTATGGTAGCGGGCCGGCTGTGTGCCCGGGAAGACTTTCACTAAATCTTGAGCAAGCGCCTGGGTGTGTGTGCATGTTTGCAGACCGACCGTTTAGGTTTGAACACCGCTGTTGTTGTGGTCAGTGCCCAATTAGAAGGTTTCTTGATCGGTTGCTACCTAAAAAAAAACATGGTCCAAGAAGGTGGACTGCCTGCCAGCGGCTATGATACGATAATTACAGCGATGAATTTGAGCTGACGGTCATTTTTATCGCGCTTGCCGGAGCCACGGCAGTGTTGGCAGAAGGCGGAACACACCGATCGCAGCACCTACGAAAGGGAAAAAAGCGAAAGAATGCAGTTTTTAGAAGGGTGGTTACGACCACAAAGTACCCAACTAACGCTTATAACCTCAAAATGTCGCGCGTGCGCACACTGGTCAGCTTGCCATGCGCGTCACGACAACGGTGGAGAGCGAGATCTATCGGCAACTTACTTCCCAAAAAAAAAAAACGTTATTATATCATCAAACAAAAACTGCCAAAGCGCACGAGCTGAAAAATTGCCGCAAAACATTGTACAATTCAATTAGCTATATATTTCAATCTACGTACGGCTGGATGGCGTACCTGGCGGCTGCACCAAGGGATGAAGATTTATTGGGCACGATTAGAGTCATTGTGTGTTTATTGGGTAAAGTATCGCACGGGGTAGAGAATGATCGATAGGTTCGGTGGCCTGAAGTATAGCGAGCATAGGATAGACTGGCGCGTGAGTGATCTATGGCCCGTTTTTGTGTCGCACTCTCCGTGGTCCCTTTCCATGCTGCGATCCGTCCGGAAATTTGATTCCGCACAGGTGAAACATAACGATCTGCAACCCTTCAGGGTGAACGGAGGGGAAGGGCTAATAATACACACAGGACCCGGGCGGGATAATTGGGCACCGGAGATAAATGTTTTGTGATTGCACGGATTCTAAGCGGGTGGGTTCCCCTTGCAATCATTGTTGCTGATATGGGTATTTATTTGCCATGGAACTCGGGGCGCTTGTGTGCGACTCCTCGCAGCGGAAACCTTTCACGTGCTCTATTTGCTATTGCCCTCTTGCAAGGGGAGTTAGATAATTGTAGATTCTTATCACGTGCTGTGTGAGAATGTGCGCTACGAATGGGTGGACCTTTTCCTTTTCGCTTACGGCGTTACGTCATGTGACAATTTAGAGTATGATTTAGTAACATTTTGCGAGGTAAAAGTTTCAGCTTCCAACGCTCCAGGGTGACTTGGACGGGGTGTAGTGTAAGAATCAATGGTTGTCCGATGGAAACTCCAAGCATAGGTTAGTTTTAGAGGGTGCTATCCGTCATATTTAGGATCGTAAAGATATGTGAACGTTGACTACCCAGCTGACAGCAGATATAATTAGAGGTTTAATTCTCACAACCTGTTCTAGTTCCTTCTAGCCTTGGACAGCAATAAAATAGTAACAGAGTGGTCGAGGAACATGGTGTAAAATGGACACCCTTTATAATTAAATGTTTTAAATGCCAAATCTAATAAATACACTGCGACAGTGTTTTGGTCAAAGAAGCAACAACAACAATAAAAACTAGTTTATCTTTCCAGAAAACATGTTTTGGTAATTGCACTAAATAACACTGCAAAATTTTTGAAATTAAATATTTAACCGAAATTTTAATTTTCAATATAGTTCACTCGCGCAGAACTGAAAGAACAAAAAAATAACTAGAATAGGTTAGCTTTGCAAACAAAATTAAATTAATAAACTTTTATTTCTACACTTAATTTTACATAATAATTTAAATCTCAGTTCTTTGACCATACCTAGAGAAAAGCACCAAAATCACAATAAAGTGCATCCATTACAGTGGCGTTGATACATTCATTACACCCTCCCGACGGTGCCACACATTAACGCGCAGTAAAATCGGTGCCTTTTTGCCAATCAGACTTTGCTTTACCTTTCATTGTAGGAAAACAGCCCCGCTTTATTGTTTCTTCCTCTGCCCCGCAGGAGGCCACTTCTCCTCCGCTGGGGTGGCATCACTTTCACTTTCTCTTCGCGCGCCCCGTTTACAAAGGGTGCAATGAATGTGCAAGCAAATCATCATTCAATAATAACAATCGTTCATCGAAGATCGTTACTTTTGGGGCAAAAAGAGAGAAATAAATGAATAGGCATAGAAAAAATTGCTGCAAAATTCGCCGATTGGTAACGTGAGAGTTTTGTGCGGAAAAATTGGCAACCAAAACCTCGGGGAGGGGCGGTTTGATTAGTAGAGTCCGGTGGAGGGGAATCGCACACCTCTACGCATGAAGTATTTTAGGCGGGGAAATAAAAACACTAAAATCAATTCATCACCACTGACGAAGGTCGAACTGTACTCGCGGCGAATCATACGCTCGTGTAATATAGATTGTAATCGGAGTTTTCATTTCACTTTACGAGCACGAGGGAGGAGAGGGGAGGCACTTTTTTGCGCCTCGCGAATCGGATGCAATCGGATGTGAAAGTGTACAAAACTGCGGGCGATAATACGGTTTACAGTGCGATCGGTGGTAAAAAGCACGAATTGTTCTGATTGGACCTTTAGCAGATCAGCGAACGAGTTGAAAGTGAGTTGATTTATCGTTATGTGACATTTTGAAACAGTCTTCTGCTGTTTTGTCTTTTGCTCTTGTTTTTTTTTATCTCACATTCCATGCCCTTTACTACCCGCAATACTTCAAATTAATCCTATTCTATTCCAATTCCAGTGGTTTTAAACTAAAACAATCGAATAAATGGAACCCTCTAATAAGGTCCGGATATTATTGGTACTATACTAGCGCCATCTGACATTGACTAGCAGAACCTGATAAACCAATTTTGGCTCACAATCTCAATAAATTAGCATTTTAAGGTGCAAAAAAGAAAGAATTCACCTAAAACTAACCTGTTCTATCTTTTTAGAATTTCTTACTATTCTTATAAAGGAAAAATAGAAAAAATATGTCTTTTGGCGGGCTACATGGTTGCACTAGCCAACGTCAGGAGACGTTAGTGTGTAGTTTTAGTTTACTTTATTTACGACTACACCCTCGTGTATCGTATTTTTATTTATAACGATTATAAATTAAAAATCCAAATGCAAGGAAAAAACGTAACTTAAGGTTGACAGCAAATTTTAAGAGACGATTTTCCCCCACGATGGAATATGGTTCATTTACAGATAATATACTAAAAAAAGTAGCTAACTAGCTTATCTAATTCTAGTATTCTAGTTCTAGTTTAATTAGATAAGTCTGTATGAGAATTGACAAGTTCTCGAGTAGAAAATTGTGAGGAACTCAATCTATTGCTGTCTTAACATCGTTATAATCAGTTACATTTTGCTTGCCCCTGTATCGATAGTGTAAACTAAAGAAAAGACCGGATGAAGAATAAAACGAACGAAAATCCAGGCCCCAGCGGTACGTTTTATTGCAAAAATTAACCTTAACCGTAGCCACCATGGTGTGCCACACACCGCATTAAGTATGCCATTTTATTTCCACCATTTACTTGATGGCTCATTTTCACTTTATCGCTTTCCTCGGCGCGTTAATGCCGTTCTCAACCTGCTCGCCTAGCGATCGGCAAAATAAAAAGGTTAACCCATGGCCTTCCAGCCCAGCATAACTGAGGTTCGACCAAGCGACAGTTATTGGGGGTGAGTTATTTAGTCAGATCGTGTGTGAATTGTGCTCCAAGGTGTCCTTGCAACTGTGTGACGAAATTAACATTTTATTACGTATCGATTGTATGTCGTTAATTCCTTTTAAGGATTAGTTCAGTTATTTCTTTTCGCGAAAGTAAACATTAAGCTTGATACAGTAGGTCAGCATGGGACTGAAAATGTCACTATTAATTAAATGTTGATTTTTAATGTACAGGCATCACTCACCGGCTAACGAGCGCAGATAGACGAGGAAGTAATTTTCCCGTTTTTTCAACAATGAGGCTAAATTTGTTTGCTTTTCCTCCAACCTTGTGCCCGCTCCCACCCGGGCACTATTATCTAACGAACGTTGCCCATTCGCTGCCGTTTGGCCAGTGTTTTGAAGGAGCTTTAACGCTGGACGCCACTCGTATTGAGGTTGGCTATGGATCGGGTCTCGGTGCGTTTGTTGTCGGAAAGTATCGAAAGCAGGACACACCACCGGCGCGAGTGTGCGCGCAAAACTGGTCCGATTGCAAATAGTGTGCCCGCCTTTCGCGCCCGTGCCAGACCGGGACAGTCTCCTGCCCCACCGTGTGATACGTGATATGCGCGGTGCGCAGCGTCGTGGTATGGCCCCGTTTGTCACGTTCACGATGTTGAAGGATTAGAGTGGGAGAGGGGGTGGAAGGAGGTGCACGGAAAAGCCCGCATGTGTTCGATTTGTGGAGGAAACCGAAAAAAAAAATAAACACACTCCAGCTGCCCCATGTCCACTGGCTGGTGCCGCCACCTTGCGGCCATTGCCAGACGTGAGGAAAAGTGCACATGGTATTGTGGGCACAAACGATCTGCAGTGCAAAAGCCCCAGCAACAGTATAAAATGTGTAACAAAAAGTGGCACCCATTGAGCGACACGATTGGGACGCTGGACCACCCCGAGAGATCGCCCATTGAAGGAGGTACACTTGAACGACAAAAAAAAGTAAGACTCTACAGTCGTCTCCAACCACCTACAATCGAACTTGTGCATATAATCACGCTTATATTATTTATATTTTCACTCAACTTCACTCACGTTCGCTCCGCAGTCATGCAGTAAGACAAAAAGTTGTTTAAGTACCGGCGAGACATATACCCCGAAGGGCAGAAAGAAAAATCTCTTCCCAGGGGTGACTCCCGCATGAAAGGGTCAGAAACGGCAGGACTCATTACATAAATATGCTATTACGATACATGTGTTTTTTTATTATTACTATTACCTTGCAACTGAACGCGAGCTGATGGGAAAAGTGCATTGAGATTTGAAGGAGGAACAGAGAAATGATCGGGGGGAAGCGAATTTAACAGAAGAGCTGTTGAAACGACCGAGGCTGGGTGGTCCGTGTGAGTGCCCCTGAAGCGATCGTTTAGTGATTGCGATTGCGGTTAGAAGTAACCAGAGCTGGTCCCCCGGTAAGTGTGACAACAGGCTAATAAGACAAAGTAGACGAGTAGAATTTAATAAATTAACGATCTCTCCCTGAATAACGAATAGATTTACTTTGTTTTTTTTTTAATGAAAATTTACTTGTCTTGTAAATTTATTAAATAATTTTTATTGTGATTATTTCACAATTTTGTGTCTCAAAATATGATGTAGAAAAAATTCTACGATTCTAGTGAGGGTGAGTTAAACTTATTTTACCGCTTCCGCTAGCTATCGACAGGTGGCGCTAGTGTTAAACAAGATTACGCTAGCGAACGGCGGTATTGCTAGGCATCTATTGCTAAGCGAAGAGTTTTAGATCTACTAAATGGTAAGATGCCTACTTTTCGATAAAACCAGCATAAAAATATTTCATATTATTTGGTTCATAAAAAAGGTTAAATCTTAAGTATTTCACCCTTTACCGCATATAAATGATCCTAAATGATAAAACTACGTTTAATACTACGATTATTGGGTGTACGAGATAAATCCGTATTTGGCAGGTTCGGCAGGTTCCCGGTCGGGCCAACATGTGGTAATATGGTACCATGAAAGCCATTCTAACGAAGTACGACCAATGTTCTTGATTTTATAGCTAAAAATTAGTACCTTAATCCCTGGCTCGATGAAGCATAATGAGAAGCGTAATTTATATCCTCAATAACGCCCTGTCGCGGAGATCAGCAGAACTATGTATTATGAATTGAGTAAGAAAGAGTGTTTTGTTATTAGCAATAACACGGCCAGGCCGTTACTCCTGAAATAAATAAAAGTATTGGTTATTTCTTCGGTAAATAAAGTATTTGTAAATCGTGTCACAATATTTTTGACAGCTTTCGCTACCTGCCAGCAGATGGCGTCATTGTAAAACAGATTACGCTGTTGAATTACGCCCCATGTTTTGGTATCGTCCAGAAATGATCTGCCATACATTTATCATATTGAACAGGTTTCTTGCTTCATTCACTCGAATGGTGTTGTAACTCTAATTTAACTAATTTCTAGTTGAGCGCTCCGAAAAATCCACCGATTAAATGTGTTTTCATCCATTCATAACCTCATTTCCATTCTCTAACCTGTACCCCCCTCAAATGCACTTGTCGTACACACTCCGTATCGAAAGCATCAGAACAAGCATTACCTTCTTGCACCTTGACACTATACAGAGCACCACTTCCTACCGAACGAGCCCGCCTCTAATCATATCGAATTAACCACCAACTTGCGTTGGTGCCGCAACCCAGTGCTGCACTGCACTCCAAACGGCCAACCATGCGGCTAGCCCACCAGCACGATATTGCGACACACATTCGTTGTTCCTTGTTCCGAGATTCAGGACGGAAACGGGGCTCGTTCTCCGTCCCTCCGGCGATCAGCCCCCTAAAGATGTAGCAATCATTCTCCCAGGCTATCATTTACTGCCCCAGTCGGTTCTAGGGTAACCCTTCAACCCTCGTTACCTAAATACGACACCTCAAATTAACCCCTTCCTCCCCCCCCCCCCCCCCCCCCCGGCGGCCGTAAGCATGCAAATCGAATCGATAATGTCGATGATTGTGCACGAGGTTATGGGTCGCTGCATGTACCGCGTAGCGGAGGCGCTAAGACACTTCAGCTCCTCGAGGGTCACTGTTCCGTGCTACCGAGATTGGCACGGGATGCACGAAAACCAGCAGGAAGTTTGGCACGCTTGTTGCAACACATCGGCTCTTGGGGGGAGGGTTCCTTGCTGGCCAAATGCCAACGTGCATGCAAAATGGGGCTGGGACTCCCTTTAACAATCGTAACAAAAAGAAGGAAAATTGTCGGCTTTATGCATCATTTCAGGGGGGGAAGGAGTGCGATCGTAACATTAGCCAATGGTTTAAACGAGGCCACCCCGGACGCTTTGGCTGCGGTGGCCTTTTGTGGTACGCGTGGGCAGATAATGTCGATCGTCCCCTTTCCTCTGCGCTCAGACACAATTAGATGCATGTGCAAGAGGCGCAAAATTGCTGTCGTTTCCATCATAATCGCTGCAGAGTCCTTCAGAGGGTGTGTGTGTTTCGCTTTGTAACAGTTCCTTTTGGCTCGGTTTATGCCAGTGCGGCATATTACCTGCAATGCTTTTGATGAGGCAATCTGAGCACTATCTAGGCGACAGATCAGTTAGCAGTTGTGGATCAGTATTGCCCTTAATAGAGACCCGTGCAGGCTGTGTAGGAAATTTGATTGATTTACCTTAACGAGCCGTTAACAACGGGCAACGAAACCGTGCGTGAGATTAGGATCTCCGCTTGAAATAGAGACATATTCTGGCCCCTGGGGGACACTCATGCCTTCCCCAAATTGTTCTGTCAACGCGCCCAGCAGGGAAGGAGAGTTGGGTCAAGGATTTATGGCCCGACGGAAACATGTACACTGGTCCAAACAGTACCGGACGGTTGTCGATTAGAAGGACATTCTATTTCGTACGTGCCCAAATAATTCACACTGTCACAATGGTGCACCAATCGTTTGCCACCGTTCAATCAACGTGCGGCCCGGGCGCGCGCATAGCTCACGCACGATCGCTCCCTCTCGCACTCACTCGCTGTGCCCCGACGGTCTTGAGAAATTGAGATGTTAAATGTCAGTTTATTATTTGTCTTGCTAGTCTGGGGCACTGGTCGAGACGGCGGCTACGGGGCTTGGACAAGGGGTGGTTCTCGTTCCCGATCGATCGCGATCGTTGTCAATTTTCAAGCAGTTTAGATCCCAAGAGAGTGGACGCCGATCGAATGGGTGGTATGCATATTTGTTTAAGCACTAACGATACCCTCTCGAAACGAGCGCCGCTGAAGTACACTCGAAAAACCCTGAAAACGGTACTGCTAGTTGCAAGTGACTGGCCCAAACTGACTACGGGCGCCTTGCATTCTTCAAGGATATTCTAGACGCAAGCCTTGTGTGTCCTAGAGCGCACGGTGCAAGATGAATGATTCGAATTTTTCGTAACATAATTCACGCCACCAGGGGACCAGTGTGGAGTGTCGGGCCGCGGGAAGGGTAAATAAATAGAGCTAATTTTCACCTTCACGTCCGGCCGGGAGTGGTCACTTTGTGGGCCAGCATACCACACTTTGGGGAGGCACTCCCACACCCAGCTCCAAAAGAGAGCATGGTAAGTGACTGTAAAAAGTCTGCAAGCATGATTACTAATAAAATCACCATGATCATACATCGTGTCCAGTGCATTTCGAATGTATTGGAAAGGGACTGTACGGTCTGGCGTGGAACGACTGCGCGGTATGCCACGGTCATTCCAGTTCCGGAACCTTTATGTTTTGGCACCTAATTCGCACCTTACGGATGAAGGCTACATACCGTAACCGTAAGGCTGTAGGCAGTCGTTTAAGGAACTGATCTTTCACTTCTGATCGCGATCGTTCTCTTGCCGACCAGTGACGGGGACATTATGTCGAAAGCAGAGAATTCCGAAATGATCTTAATGTCCTCTAGTAGAAAGATTGAACTGAGCGCTTCAATAATAAATATTATATTAAAGGTTCTAAACTAAAACGGATTTTTACACTTTTTTCATGTGATGATCTTCTTTCCGAACTTCAGCTGACGTCAAAGATCGGACGTTATGATAACAGCTCTATTGCAGCAAAATGTGACGTTTAGAATTTTGAAAACATGTTTTCGTATCGAGAACATTCTTTGAAACTAAAATCTTTTGCTTCTGTACCAAAACCGGTCACTAGCAATATCCCATACTTTTGACATTAATAATAGATAGCATACAAAGTTCTAAAATGACTAAGATTCTTACCTTTGTAAAACATCTCATCATTAGCAGTAATTGATCGTTTTCAGAGATATTCCTTAGTTCTAAAAAAGCTCTCGCAATATGTTGAATTAAGAGCGGTTCAGTGATCGAGAAGAAGCCTAGCCTAGGTGTTTTACAGCAACGAAAGGCTCTATATTGTTCATATCACGTTAGGATCGCCTGCCAATACAAAGGACTTCTTGCTTGTAGGTTCTCTAAGTCCAAGACTAAGTCTAAGTCCTTTACTGGAATGTGATATCAGTGAGCGTTGCATGAAAATCGTTTGGGAACTTCAGGTCTAAAGTCTATGAATCAAACGATTTCACGTTCTTCAACTAACAACCCTAAGCTAATGGGAACTCTACAGTAATATCACTATCGCCCGGTAGGTACAACAAATTAGTAGGGAAATTTGTAGCCCTCCCTTCACGTGCTCCAAACTACCCACTCCACACTCCACAGCGGAGATCCTTTCGGACTGTGAACTAACCCCACTAAAACCGTTCAACTCACAATCGCCTTCACCATTCACTTCTCTCTCCCTCTATTACTCTTGCTTAAGTCCAGGGGAACGGATAGTGGGTGATTTATCTGGGCGAGCGGAAGCACAGGATTCGGTGGGCGCGGTTAACCCGTGGTCGGCACTTGCAAATCAGCTGTTCCCACCAGCAGTACACAGTGTTGTCCGGTCCCGTCCCGTCATCCATCCCGTGACGGTGTGGTAGCTAGCGCTCAGTTGCGTGAGTTGTGCCGTGGCCGGTGCACGAACCGGATCGTTTGTATGCGCGTTCGAGCGGAATTCTAATCGGGAGCACCGCAAAGTACGATTTCGCGCGTAATAACCGTTAAAAGGAAATCTTCCCCCGAGGTGAGGAGGATGACGAGGATGCAACACACGGTGCGTTGGCGTTGGATTGCGTGGCAACAACTAACATTCTTGTCGTCGGTGTGCTGCCTGCGTGTGTAATTTATGTGACGTGAGGTAATCGGTGATCGGGTTGGCGGCGGAATGGGGGAAGAGATCGTCGGTAGCTTGTGAATGAATCACTCCAACGGGGAGAGAGAGAGAGAGAGAGATCTTCGAAAGAAATTCTTGTAATTGTAGGCGGACTCTTAAGGTCACCTTCTTGTCTTACGCAGCGTAACTTCAACTTGACGTCTAAAATCTTCAAGAATTCTAGACATACATTAAAAGCCTTAAAAGTGATTATAAAATTCACTCATAACCCATTGTATAATATGCGCTCAAGTCACCATGTCTGCCCTCAAATCGACATAATAAACCAATTTGTAATCTTACACGCACTACACCCATATCGTAAATCTTGCCCATCCTCCTTCCGTGCGCTTTCCTTTGCGCATGCCGTCACGTGCGCCAGTGCCGCGCAAAGTTTGCGATGTTTTTCGATTCGTGTTTTGCGTGAAAAAGTATGTCGAACAGTTTTACTGCCACGTCGTCTGCGTCGGAAGTCAGAAAAGATACATAGCGCCTTCGGTGGAGTGTAAGACAGCGGGCTCATCCCGTACCCGCCCAGTAAGTATCGGTAATGAAGTTATTAATCGCGAAAATTGAATGTACCACCGTTTTCCGGTGTCTGGTGTACTCCATGAGGTACCCAACAAACGCCATTGAGCAATGACGGATGCCGAATGTTTAAGGGCGGAAATTGATCGAACCGTAAAGGCCCTCTGTCAGACACGCCACGTTCTTGCTGAGCCTCGAGAATCGCGCTTTCCCAAAGTGCGGTGGGTGATCCTATGGCGGCTGTACCGCCGTGGGGTCGTGTGACGTTTATAGAATATTAATTAGTCGGTCGGCACCGGGCCTGCCCCCGGAGGTTGACAGTTAATGGAAGCTAATAGTTGGCCCCGAAAGTACGCACGCCCGCAACGACTGCGTGTGTGTTTGCTTAACCTTGGGCGTGAGCGCAGAGTGGTGGTGCGCACACCTTTCCGACGGCGTTGGTGAATCATTGTATGGAATGCATTCGCGCAATGCTGGTTGTAAGGCTGGAGGAGTTTGGCTTCAAGGCAGGGCTAATCGATCGATCGGTCGTTGGCGATGTCGAAAGGTAACGTTCTTCACCGTTGCCTAAGGTGCATGACGCACGATCGGCGGCACAAAACTGGGAAAAGTCTACCAGTGGCATGAAGTAGCTCAAGTATTCACTCGTAATTATTTAATTTATTTTTTTAATTAAAAAAATGGAGGGATTGATTAAGCTCTTGGACATATTTGTGAGCTCATTTTACTTTGGCCCTTTCCTGATATACACTCTTGAAAAATGGAATCTTATCAGATGAGTTTAGAAACTGTTAGGTTGATTCCCAATGCAACGAAAACCAAACCAATTTTGAATTTATAATCAACTTTTAATAATCTATTAAATCAAAACGTCAATTTAAAAGCCAAGCTAAACATAACTAAAACATCCATCCAGGATGTAGATGCTACCAAAAATTGCATATTTAACAAACCTGAACGGCAGCCAGCCGGTTCAACCTGTGGTGCCCCGTCACCCCGACAGTGGCCACCCAAGCACAATTACGGAATTCCGCATCGACACCGGTCTTATGGCGGGGAGCCTCTCGTGGGCAGGAAAGCGTAATGATGCGTGTACAGTTTACGCCGATGTGGCGGTAGGTCTCGAGTTAATCGGTACGCACAACGGCAGAAAAATTACAGTTCATCGTTGTAGCCAAAGGTACCAGAAGACACCAGCGCTGAAGCTTCAGCAAACAAGCGCATCAAGTCGTCGTGCATCGCTCGCACACACACACACACACATATGTATGTAATGTAATTAAAACCACTCTTCGCTGTGGACGGCAAGGGAAAACTAGTGACCGGGCGCTTCCTCGAGTGTCAAGGTAAAATTTGATGGGGCAGGCTCGCGGCGAA
Source organism: Anopheles epiroticus (assembly GCA_000349105.1). Taxonomy (NCBI): domain Eukaryota; kingdom Metazoa; phylum Arthropoda; class Insecta; order Diptera; family Culicidae; genus Anopheles; species Anopheles epiroticus. The sequence continues at coordinate 259,614 of KB670503.1, forward strand.
CTCCGGCCGACAAGTTCGCGGTTTCGGTTCAGCGGCGATGGGCACGCGCGCCTTCGGTATTCGGTGGCTTCCTTATTGTTGGGCGCAAACTAGAAGAGGCCGTTGGCCGCCACTGACCGCTGGTAGCGACCGGTCACGCATCCAGTTGAGGAGGGCGTTGGGAAAGAAAGGCAAAACGGCGCGAACTATTGGAGCACTTTTCGCAATCGTAAGATCTTGACATTCGACGCGTGTGTGAAAACAGTGTTCGATGGAATATATTTAATGCACGGTGTTTTTGAAGCTGGATCGTTTTAAGTTCAAGCGTGCAGCCAAAATGCTTATCTTAAAAAAACGTTGTTAACTGGAGCACTAAACAACAGTAAAAGAAACGTATTAAAATCTCATAAAACGCCAAGACTTGGGAACCTTGAGGAGAGAAGGATAAAATTGGCACTGGCACCGCAGATCACAATCTTGAACCATTAGCTACGAAACGCCACCCACCCACGCGACGCTGAAGGTCATCAGAAATGTGACTGCAAAATTGTTCCTAATGTTTCTTTGCTCGTTTCGAGTCACTCCGACCGCTTGGCATTCCAAGTTGGGTTCGCGCCAATGACCCACTGACCGCATGATCCGTCCGGATCGGCGAGAGCGCGTCGCAGATAGCCAAACATAGGAAGCACACACACACATACACACCTATATACACCTAAAATCATAATCATTTGTGAGACGATAATTTACGCGCTCCATACCACCTCGGCGGTTGTGGTAAAACAGCGTGGTCCGCATTGGAAACTGGTCCACGAGCTTTGTCCTCGAGGAAACCGCCTTTTTTCCGACCGATTCGCTAGAAATATGGTTCACGCTGTGGAGGTGTACATTATGGTTCGAGTTGGCATATGATACGGGAGGAGGGATCGCAGAAGGTAAGCCGATCATTTAAACAGTTTTGTCGCCAGGGCGAGTGACTGGAACTTCTGGAACGGGAGTGGACGATGTGTGGTTTCTTTCTGTTGCTTTTGGCGCACGGCAAATCATTTCGTAAAGGTTTGGGGGTGAGTTTTTGTTTTATGGAGAAGCCTGTTTGGCAGGGAAGCATTTCAAGGCCGAGCGTAAATGACAAAATTTACCGCACCCATTAGCGCTACTCCGTAGAAGAGTGTAATGTACATTTAAGCACAACGCATTTGCCAAATGCCGACACATCGTTAAGCAAGAAGTATTTAATGCTTGCAAAGCAAGCATCTTGGGTACGAAAAGTTATACATTGTGGGCGATACTTACGGCTAAGTGTCCAAATTCTCAGATAATACGTAAGTCAGGGTTACTTATCAGATTCACTGTGGCTATTGAAGACGCATGTCAGTCACTAGTCACTTTGAAGAAATCTACAGATTCTTGAAGAATAGAATAGACATTTAGATCTACTTACAACACAAATGCATGAGGAACTCACGAACTTACTAGATGTAGAATTCCTAATTCTTGCACGATATCTTCGATTATATTGCGCGTCTCAATAATTAATCAATCTCAATAACTTTTATCGAGCTTCTTGACGTCAATTACCTGTTGACATCTAAGCTGAGGCAATGAAAGTTGGACTGCTCAAATTTAAAGTTTATGGATGCCTCATAGACGTATTGATAATATCGGAACACTTTAAGGATTTGACAACAGAAAGAGTTCTTTGAAGAATTCTGCTCTGGACTGCTAGTTTCCTGGTCCATTAAAGTAGCAAGTCGATCAAGATAATCCCACACCGAGGTAAGATGTATTTGAAGACTTCGGCGAGTAGCAACAGATTCACCTGTTTGTTCGTTGTTTTCTGGCCATCGCAACTCACTTTCCATCAATACCTGCCCAAACCTTGTTTGAGAATAAGGAGAATAAGGCTTTTAGTGACTTTTGGTACTTACTACAACAGGCTTGTCGCACCTGATGATGGTGAACGATGGGAATCAACCTACGTCCAGACTCTTTAGAAAATGTTCTACGACCTATTTGATTTCTGGAAATATTGTGTTGACTTAGTGCAAATATCACAGACATCAAAGCATCATTATTTTCTTTCTCAGAGCTTTAGGCAGGTCTGGTTTATTATGTCGCATTAGAAAACGTCATTCTTACCTTATGACTTGGTTTATGATGTTTGCTAGCATGCTTGTCTCGTCAGACCTAAGGCCAAGAAAAAAAGTATAAAAGTTGTTTGTTTACCTTAGCGAAAGAATCTTATTTGTTAGACTTTAACACTCCATACCACAAATAATACTTAAAAACTTTAGTAAATTGCATCCAGTAATTGCGTCGTTTATCGTGTGGAATCGCGTTATAATTGTAAGCGACGTTGTCTTGTTCTCACCACACAAGTCGAGAATTTGATCATAAATTTACAATCCTACAATTGAATTACAAGCAAGCGCAACACATTTTATTGATTCCATAAACAAATCCGGAGGGGTTCCGTGTTCTGTTGGTTGATCAAAACTTAATTTAATTTCCAACATGCATTTATGAGGTACGAAATTGAAGCGATCCATTATTGCTGTACCAGTACCACCAGGAGTCTCCAAGCGCTGCCTGTTCACAGTGGTCGCGTTAAGCAAACAGCATCCTCCACTTGTTCCCAGCCCTTGTTCGACGAGCGCTGATCGAGTAGAACTAAATTCATTAGCCATGGTTAAGCACGGTGTTACCTTTCTTCTCCGTCGCTGTCTTAACCCGCAAAAAGGGCCCCTCAGCTCCCTGCCCCGACTCAGCCACTTTACCCACCCTATAGAGGGGTCATAGTCTGCTGTTATGATTCAATTAGATCTACGGCCCCGTGGTACTTTAATTATGAAACGGTTTGTTTTGCCATCAATGGACATTGAATCGGCAGCGGCAACGCGCTGGCCAGCCAGAAGAAGGAAGGGACTAGTGTCATAGCGTCTGGGCAAGGGTGGTACTGTTAATGATGGTGCGAGATCGGGCCGTGCGAAGGTGAGGCACACGTACCACCTCGACAAATCACGGGTGTGCTGGCGGTGCGTTTTGTTACCATTCCAATTCCGCATTACCATCTCGCTCCCTAGCCCCATCAGCCCGCGTGAAGCGAAAAATAAATAACGACCCTTAAAGGTGGCGCACAAGCGCGTTTGCACTTCGCTGCAGGTGAATGTTTTACTTTGTGGCCGTTGCTGCCTTGCGTTACACATATCGGAGTACGCAGCGAGCAAGGCATTGTAGTTTGTACGCCTTCCCACAAGAGAAGGCCCTCACTGTTGCGGTTTTTTTTTTGTTGGAGAATCACGGCACCCGCCGATGCGCCCCCGGATCGATCGCGATCGGCCCATCGGTGGTGCGCAATTGCAGGGAATGGTCGGACCGCACGGTGCGCACAGGAATTTCACCTTGGGCTGCCACACCGTACCGTGCGAGAAGCGATCCGCGCCCCCCCCCGGTACCGCGGACGGATGCGAAAGGAGTTTTCACGTTTCACGTGCAAAACCTCCCCTTGGCCTTGGGGAGGTCCGTGCGGGTTGCTGGTTTGGTGGCTTTGTTCTCGCCCGGCTAACGTTTTAGTGGTGCGGTTTCGCTGGTGATTTTGCGCTACGGACAGGGTAAGGTCAGGCCGATCGAGAAGATTCTCGGCGATCGACAGGTTGACAGCACATCCTGGATTGAAGGTTAAATCCATCGATTGTTGCATTGACGAAGAAAAAATAGGAACAAAAAAGGTAGATTTTAAAGTACTTCCCGGTTCTATTCTACGTCGTAACAAGCGCTACTGTCATCATGTCATTCAATTCCGTCAGATTGGCCAGTAACATTATTAAACAACAACAAAGCTAGATCAGTTGGTACTTGAATTCGTCTTTTTATTAAAAGTCAATAATACAATAATTTAAATGGTCCAAAATGGTTAGAAATGGCAGGCCGTTGGCTGGACGCAGAAGGTCGTTTTTAAGCCAAGAAAAGAGAGTCTTGTTGAATACTAGCGTAACCTGGCGGTGACTAGCGGAACCATTTAGCATCACAAGTCGTTTCTGCTTCTGAGAAAGTGCCTCTGAGAAATTTGTATTTATTTTACAACAAAACGATCTAGCAACAACAGTCTTAAATTTTATAGCAGTAAACCTGCACTAAAGATATCAGCAGTAGTGCAAAGATCTTTGGTAAAATTTGGATGGTTGTATAGCAATCAAAATTAACACAAATAGTGCTGAACTTATTTGTCATACAATTCCATTTTAAGCAATGACATATTTTCATCAAATGTGATAATCAGTACAAACCAGTGGTGATCAGTTCTTTCTTTTTATCTTTATAATGGCGATCCCTTTTTGATTTTTGCTCGTTTTTGTTGAATTTAATCTTCTGTGTATTTTTACCGCTTCTGCTAGTTATTGACAGATGGCGCTAGTGTAAAACAAGATTATGCTCGTGAATTACGCACCATCTCCCCTGGCGCTATGGTGACTAGACAAGGTGCCGGCAACTGGAACATGTTTGTCCGCTACACTTAATAATCCTTCAGATACACGTTTTCTGTACCAGAATCTGTTACGAGAACCATACCATTGTGCCTTCGAACCTCTAGCCGTGTCGTGATACAGAATTTCACCTCCAAAGTCCAAAACCTGCTCCCAAGTTTTCAGCGAGGCGGTTCACACACAAACACAGCTCACGGCGCTCCGAAAACGATAAACACTCAAATGGAAGAATTAATTCCATCACAGCGGGCCGCCCCAAAAAGGTCACCCGGCGGGCACAACATAACCTCGACCTTTCTGCTGCTCTATCATGCTGCATGCAGCTTACCACAAACCATATAAACACTTTGTGTGTTACCTGTTACTCCAAAGACACCCTATATCGACAGAAAACTGCAATGAACTCTGAACTCTGGTTCGAACACTATCCCTCCCAAACACACACATTTTCGAGAGTGTGTGTTTTATTTTTCTTTATCCACACCCCGACAATGCACCAACGAGAAATGCAGAATATGTTGCCTTCATTCGGTTGAACCTATTCTGTCACCTTTTTGTATAGCGTTTCCCTACCTACCTCAGGCAAGTGGTGGCAAATTTATGTGGCCACGAGTGGCGCTCGATGGCGCCGGCACTGAAAAGTCTCGTACGTATGTGAAATATCACATTATGCAACGTCCCTTACGGGGAGTTCCCTTTTCTTGTGGTCACCTCGCTGAATACTACGGTCCAATATTGTACGGGGAGAACGATCACTTTCGCGTTCTTTTATTTTTAATTGTTTCACATTTTAAAAGTCATAAATTAACATCCCCCTTTTTGAAATGGTCTATTAAGCGGCACTTAAGAAAGACCACGCCACAAGGGACTGCTGGTGGACCGGTTGCTCCAAAAGACCTTGATGACACTAGCCATCAGCGGGAGAGATTTCGATTTGCATTTTATTAAAATGTGGCGCGCGTGCAACCTGCAATTAAAGAGCGACGTCGATGATGGACGTCGCGGTTGCCTCCTCGCTGCTCCCTCGAAACCCAAATTAAATGTCAATAAAACGACCCGGCAATAATAATTAATATGCATTTTTCAGTTAATTTTATCACTTTCTCCTCATCTCTCTTTTCCTATCTGTGTTGCAGGTAACTAATACACTAATGAGGATTGATGAGACTGCACCAAATTATGCTTCAATTAGTCGAAAACCTGAAACGGAAGCTACGAGATGTCTCACTCCGTGCGGACCGGAGCGTTGTAAAAAAGCGAACTATAAAACCTGTAAGTTTCGATAGGCATAATTCTTCCCGAAGGTGATATTTTTAGAAAACCGGAAAAGCACGAGCAGACAACATGAGCTGGAATGTTTAAACACGCACGCGGAGCGACAAATTGAATTCGTTCGCTATAAATTGTGTCCGCCCGTTTTCACGCCCGAAACGTTGGAAACTAGCCCCAGAGAGATTCTCCTACTCTTGCGCGTGTGGGCCACAAATGAAGCATATTCATAAACCTTCCCCCAACGGGCCATTCCACTAGTTTGTATGCTCAATTAGCCATCCCAACGACGGACTGCCGAGGAAAGTTGCAATATCCCGAAAGCAATAAATTCTTCGCGCTGCACCGTGAAAGCCGTGACCGCACGTCCTCGACCCGTTTTCCAACGCACTCGGGCTCATGCTGCGCTGAAGTAGCAGCAGCAGCAGCAACCCGCACAATCCGTACCGGACCTGCATTACTTCCGTTTCGTGACGGTGCGCTATAAAGAAGCGGGGGAGAGAGAGAGAGGGGGGGGGACACGGATCAAACGGAAATGATGAATATGCTTTACACCGTTTGGAAGCAGAAAACTCACAAACAACTTTCGTTTGTGCGTTCGGATACGCGATGCTGGACGAGCTGGCGTTGTGAAATTGTCACACCCTGCTGTGTTTCTAACGCCTTCCCGATCTATGTTTGCTTTCCCGCTCCAATGCACACCACCTGCATGGTTCGCCTCGGTACATGTGTGTGGTACGGTTTGATCGAATCGACGGGTTAAAATATGACACAATCACGTATGTGCGCATGCCCCCCCCCCCCCTTCGCGCGGATGAAGATGAATGAGGTGCATTAGCATTTAGCAATTTTTGTAGTTGATGAAGGTGCACAGACATCACCGGGGAATGTTGGATCGAGTGTGCAGGCATTTGCATTTGTACAGCACACCATCGATCACGTCCGGTCTCCAAGGGGGGTGGGTGATAGTGAGAGAGAGAGAGACAATTTATAGATGGATCAGAAAGGACGGCTTATGCTGCATGGTGTACGATGTCTTTTGTGAAGAAGGTGCGCTTCACATTAATCTTGTCTCTTTAGTGCTTTTGTTTCATGAATTTGATCTTTACCTAGCACACCTTGCCTTACATTGACATAAAAAAGCGAAATTTATTTCATTATAGAGGAATTTCCTGATTCACATTGCACGGTATTGTCCGGTTCGAAGGACCAAATACGGAAATGATCGATTCGAATATTTGTTTTTTTTTCTTCTATTACTTACCTAGCAGTGGTTTGAAATTCTGGACAACAAACAGGCAAATTAGAATATCCTTAATTTGTCGTGTCGAGCGAGAAATCCGATTCGAAGGGCCTAACTCCGGCTCGAAGGACCAAAGTTTTGCAATTAATGTTGTCTTTGTAAACCAATTATATTCCATTTGTTTATTAACAAGGTAACGGCCTCCATAGTCTTCATACTCGTAATTAATAGTAGTGGTTTTCAAACTAAGGGACCGATGTTCCAGTTTCTTGTCACAGCGTCCATAGTGTTAGTTATTTTTGCGATGCTCTTGTTCTATGGTCCATCTTAGTTTTAATTTCCATCGAAGCGCGAACTTACACGCAAAGAACTTCTGTCCTGTGACCGAGTCGAACGAAATTCACTATTTTGATTGGTGTTCAACAAATGGCCTAAAGCCAAAATTGTATGATGTTTGCTGATGGTCTTATAGCATTAAAACATTGAAATAGCTTGATGGTTTTTTTGCGACATTTCGGAGCTATTGTATAGAATTTCTTGTAGATAACTTGTTTGGTAATACTACTTTAGCCATATCTGTGTATTGTTAGATAGTAAAGTTCTAATTCTGGTTTACCAGACTTCCAGAGACTAGACTACGTAGTTGGATAATCAAGACCTATGTAATGGGAAACTATTAGTTCCTTTATCAACTTTTATATATTTGAAATCTCTAATAACAACTTGACCATAAAAATACTTAGCTTAAGTCCTTTATAAAGATATGGCACACCTCTTGGTTATTGAGTTCTCTATCTTAGATCCCCATAAACAATCGACACACATGCCAATCCCATGTATGGCATAATTACCTGCACATCATTTGTTCGAAGATTGCACCTCCATTCTTTGCCGCCACTGTGTGCTTGTTACTATTAATGATCCGATAAACTATAAAAATCGGACATGAGATCAGAGCACTGTCATGCCTTCTCCACCGACCACTATCTATGACACTATCTCCGATCGACCTCCAACGAAGTCCGCTCTCGTCTACAGAGAGAATCTTAAGTGGTTCGACGCGCAAAGCACGTGTCGTAAATGGGAAAGGCCATCGGTAAATTGTCCTCCAATCGGGAAGCAATAAAGAGATGCATTCGGTTCTTTCGGGTGAGGAACTCATTCGCAAAAAGGGTCGGCTCATCTCCATACGAGCGGAGACGTCAACCTGACGCACCCCTATCGTTCTTTCTGGGGAAAATTAATTGTGCTACACAGGTGTGCTGCCCCCAAACGCCACGCCACGTCAAAGTCGCCATTGCCGATGCCATGACAATCGAGGTCGTAGGGCTTACCCCACAATGCGATGAGCACATGGAGCACGAAACTCTCTAACCTCGTTAGGATCGGTTGGAATTTGCATTCGGCGGCAGCACACAGTGGGTTTGACACACAGGGACACACAGGCGAACAGGCCACAAACAGCCATTAAAAATGTGTTATAATTTTATTTACAAATTGTAACGGTTCGCGCGAGAGTCATGGTGCGCGTGCGCACGCCATTGCGTAACGAAGGTGTCGCCGAGGTTAGCGTGCGCAATTTGTATCTCCGGGATTGTTGCCTTTCTATTGATACCTAATGGAGGCGGCCGGCGCGCATTAGTAACACTTATTTAATAGTGACCAAATTTTGGGTTGATAAAACGAACGCTAACATGATCGATCAACGCGCCAGACAGTGAACTGTATCCAAGGAAGTACAAGTAGTTTGCGGGGGAAAGGAAGTACAAAACAAAATAGGCGAAATTTACGAACAATTCCACCGTGTTCCACCCACACGGTGCCAATGATTAAGCTCTATTTAATTATTCCACCTTTTACGCAATGTTTTGTGATACGAACTGGTTGAAATTCCTGGCGATATGATGTGATGATGCCTAGAAACGCGTATTAACACTAGTTGGCTGGTGCACCTCGCAACGGATTTCCCATTTCACGATCGTGTTTACACGGGTCAATTCGAAGCTTGAACCGGTTCGTGCTGCTCTTAGTGTGTGATACGCAAAGCGTCACAAAACGCCAAGACAACACGCGTTTCGGCCAATGATTGGTAATTTCAGTTGAGAAACACAAACGGTTAACGCTAAGCAGCTACTACTACTACTACTACTACCGCCACACTAAGAGCTACAAAGAGAGAAAGAGAAAAAAAACAGGAGCGATAGAGCGAGAGAGATCTGAAGGGGCTGAAGAGAAGAGAAAATAGTTTACAAACGGATTTTGTGGTTTGCGGTTGTGGTGTCTCCCCTTCTTCTGCTCTACCTTTACTTCCTCTGACTGCCGGGTGAGCAGTGGGGAGCGCGTGCGCGCCTGATTAACCCAACAAGTAGCTTTCTGTTTCTCGATCAGCTTTTACATAATGATGAGGCAGCAGCAGCGGTGAGTTTGTAAAGCGGGCGAAGCTGGTGAGACATTTAAATCGCACTCGTACAAATGTGCCATCGGCGGCGTCTGTCCGTCCTGTAACGTCCCATTACTTCTCCTTTTCGGTGATCGTGAAAGTGGTGTGATCCCAAGAAGGTTTGCATCATGGGGAATTTGACCACCCAAACCCCACTCCGTCATTCATCTTCCGCATCAACACACGCTGACGGTTGAGGCGGGTTTGACCTTGGACCTTCCGAAAACTATAAAACGCACCTTCTTTCTCGTTTGTTGCGGTTTATGTCTACCAGCACCATCGTGCGGCTGTTTTAGGTGAGCGCCATCTTCTGCAAAAAAGCGAAACAAACCTGACAGAGTGGGTCAGGTTCAGAGAGATCCCTTTTGCTCGTGTTGAAAGATGTTCCCGTTGGTGGCAGTTTGAGGTCGGGTACGGTCGAATGCCCGGGCTCTAACAAAGGGGTAGGCAGCAGACATTTCGCGTACCAATTTGGACAAATAAATCAATCAAGCGATAGAGGGATTAGCATATACACACACGTGCAGGATTGCAGTAACCTAAAATTGAGGGTTATGCTGGAGGGGGGGGGGGAGGCTTTACATTTCAGCGCATTGTGAAACCTTTTGCCTGCCACACAAATCAAGGCGATCCTTTGCCCCGGAGCTCGATCGAAAACGAACGCTGAAGCGCCCAAACTAGCCCCGAACTGCTTAACTGAAGAAGCGATGATGCAAGCTGGCCCTCCTAATGACAATAATCCACAACACTATGTGTGGCACATTCTTGTGCTAAATCAGGTGTAGCAGCAGCAGCAGCACCCGTCTAACGATGATTGATTGAAAAGGCGATGGTAGGGCTTCACCCTCGGCGGTGTGTACACATGCCTTGGAGTTCCTTTTCGACGAGGATGATGTGCATGTGGAGCGAAATTCGAACGTCAGTCTGCAACGTGTTTCCGTCATGAGGCGATGATTTATGTTATTTGCCTGTCTTTGCCGCCACCACCCCACACATCGCCAATCATTGCGGCCCTTCAGCGAGGTGCTAAGCGCATAATTGAAAATTGCAGCAGGGCTGGCAGGGGTCTGGGTTGGCTTTCGATTTCAATCGACGAGGCAACACCGCGCACGCCTAATGAGCGTTACGAATGATAATTACCCACCAAATACTTCCAGCCTCGCGTGTGTATGAACAGGCACCGTTTTGCACATTAAAACCGAAACCCCCGAAACCACCCGGTAAGGCCAGGCCGGTGCAATGGTTTGAAGAGATTGTTACTAAGTGCATAATGGGTGGTACACCCATTCTGTTACTGTAAGACGGAGGGTTAAACAATTCTTCGCTTGTTGTTTTGAAGATTGGCAAATGGCTCGGCAAAAGCTCCTTGGAAGTTTTGTTGGTACTGACATTTGACATTTCTCAGCGCTTGAAGAAAGTGTCTTAAACGAAAAATAAGGTACATGTAATTGATATTTGGACCTCCTATTTAGCGATCACCTTACACTCGTTGAACGGTGTCCCTCCTATAGGCTTAACGAATTTTTAATGAGTCTCCTTAGCCGCACTGAGTCTAAGCTCCGTGGGACATAAAGATTCTAATAAATATCCCACTCCGGTACGTCCACTCTAGCGAACACGACCTTTACCGTCCAGTTGGGGCACTGGAGCTTTACGAGTTTTCGCGACGGGCAATCAAATCTTCACGTCAAGTAATGATCTCCCACCGGTATACCCAGTGTGGACTGTAGTTGAGGCGCTACAATGTCTAGCCATGTCGTCTAACTCGGTGCTCCAACAAGTACACACGTCATTTACTTAAGGAAACCCGGGACTGGAGGCATTCAAGCAAATTGACCGCAAACGCAACGGCACCGAAGAAGTGTACGGAACGTCGCAACGCAACGTCTCAATTATCTTTTGGAGGGTTCCTAACCACACTCTTGGAGCGGAACTTGGGGAACAGCTGCCGAGTCGCCGTTGCTTCCGCCGTACCAGATTGGTTTGCGTTTTATGGGTAAAGCACACTCGTAGCGTAACTTCAACACAACGACGTCGCTTTGGACAGGTGGATAATTAATCCGATCTGTGCGGCGTGGTGTGCCGCTCTAATCCGCCATATTACCCCAAAATCACACTCCAATCGTAGTCCACACCGAGAGAGACATTGTTGCGCGTGGAGGCGTGTGATGCAATCGTCTGTGCGCTTTGCGGTTGTAAACATGCAAACACCTGCGCTCCACAAGCCCTTAAAACTATATTATTTTGTTAACTCTGTAAATCTACCACTAATTAGTCTGCTCCGACAGATTGCGGGTTCGGGCGCATTCACTCTTTTGTGTTACCTGTTGGACCTTAAGTTGGATTACAGCGGCACCATGTAAAGACATGGATCTAACAACCAGAAGTTCCAAGCACACGTCCATTGGCAATAGAAATCGGATTACCAAGTCCACTACTGTATAACGGGGAATTGATGGGAAGAAAGTCTAAAAGTCTACTTCTTTTATCTTTCGTCTTTCTTCATCGTCTTTCCGAATACTTTTGTAGTTAGTTAGTTTTTTAATATGTTCAATCTTTTTTTTTTTTTTGCTTTAGATTTTTTAATTATTTGTAGTCTTCAACATAAAACTGTTTTAGAATGATCTTTAAATGTACTTAAAATCTATTTAAAGATAAATAGATGAAGCAAGTAGTACTTGAAGCCAGCAGAGAGCGAGCAATGTCTTATTTTCTTTTTGTAACGACTTCATAGATAATGCCGGCCATTTCTGACTTACGAGGTTTATATATACCACGTAGTTGGAATGATTGTTGACTAATAGTCTGGAAAGGATATGAACTCCAGTCCTGTGGTAAGTGAAGACCGACGTCCTAGTCGTCTCCACCAATGGACCACGCCGAAGATCCTTCAGTAAAACATGATATAGTACAACACAATCTTAAGTAGAACCAAGGATTCTTTGGAAACTAGGTAGAACGATTTGAAAACTGGGCAATTCCGTTTCAAGTAATTTGACATTCGAGAGCCTCTTCAATACTTTGATGCTGGGTGCAATTCGAACACGGGTGGCGTAATGTCAAATGGAACGCAAAATGACCAATTAGATTTTCTATAATAAAAGACCTCGTTCCTAAAGAGACCTTTAGCAGAACCAGAACAGGACAGCACACATTTAAAGAGTGTTGAAACAAATTGTTTCATACTAAAATTGCAAAAGTTTGAAAACCAAAAGTTAAAACCACTTTCATTAAATTCTGGTAAAATTTTTACTTTACAGTATAAATTTAAAAAAAAGCGCTAAAGATGTTTTTTCTCGATTTTTTACCTAAAATACCCATTGTGTACTGTCGAAAGATCCTAATCACGCTTCCCAATGTACAGGATAGTCTACTATTCCACCTCCACGTGGACGGACGCTGGAGCCAACACCAGCAGCTGCTCCACAAAATGAAGCAGCTTTACTTCACTCTCCGTGAACGTGTAAAGAAGAGCAGATCTGACATTTGATTTCGATCCTTGCATATGCGCAAAGGTTTCGTGGCGGCGTGTTTGTGATTTCCATAAAACGCAATTAAAGCAGCAACGGTAGCGACCTTTTCCTAGCGTCTGGTAGCAGCGAAACGAGCATCTGATGCCTCTTCTGAGAGGACAAGAGTCACCGGTAGTCGACGACAGATTACATTGACACGAAAGACACTATTCTGTGTGACCTCTAGAAGAGCACCTGTGCTGTGCGGCTGTTTGACTTTAAATGAACAAAATATTCAGTGACTCCCATAATGCATTACAGTGACACCTCCTCTCACCATGACAGACATATTTCAAACCGAAACGAAATGTTTATTCAACGCTTCCAAAGCACAAGCCATTAGTTTGGGAGCGCTTCACCTAAGTAGTGAATGTAGCTAAAGTTTATCATACTTCCTGTGCGGGGTGACGGTCACGGTCACCGCCCGTGTCTCTGCGCAGACGTAAATCATCGACGCTGCTCGTTTTGTTTTAATTAACTAACAAACGATTCAGCAGCTCGCGTTTGGAAAAATACTGTACAACAAATGGGAAGGAGAGGCCACACTGATAACAAATCACAGCATCAAGCCACCTTTTCGGAAGAGCGTGTCACAGTGAAGCAATCTTTCTCACGCCATTTAATTTGCAAAACACATTTATGCACACACACAGCACAGGGTTGTAGTAAGGCTAGCAGGATGTTATCTATTTCTTCGCTTTGTTTGTGACACATTGATCATCTCGGCTTAGCGACCGTAAATTTCCACCTGGAAGTTCATGCCGTTGCCGCGCTGCGTCTTCAGGTTGATGCGGGTGTAGTTTTTACCGATGCCACCGCTGGTAATGCTGGCAAATCCACCCCGACCTCCGCCGAGCCGATCGTACACGTAGATGGCGGTAATGTTGCGACCGCGCTGTCCCTTCATCGGGTAGTCCAAGTTCAGCGACTTGACGCGCAGGAACGAACTCGACTGTATAACCGTGGTCTGGTTCACGAGGCTGTCGTACGGGACGCGTGCCCCAAAGAAGTAGTTGTGCGTCTGAGCGGTGGCCAAACAGCAGACCCCGAGCACGGCGGCCAGAACAACAAACACGGTGCAGAATTTCATCTCGGGAGTTGCTGGGAGCGTTCCTTGGAGTGGTTTATTAGAGAGAGAGAAACAGAGTAGTCGGAAGTGAATCGAACAGTTGGTAAAGCACTACTGGCTACTAGGACAGTATTGCCCGTTTATATGCGACGTTCTCCGCTTATCTTATCGCTCTTCCGCTCGGTTCGCCGGAGAAAAGCGGAACCATCTCCCGACACATGTGGAGCAGAGTGTTTATTTCTTTGTTTTTGCTATAAGAAAAACACCCATTGCTCAACCACCCATTTCGAACCCCAATGTTTGAACAAGCACACGTTACATCTCGTGGCAGCCCCGAAGCGAGCGGACAAAAAATTGCACTTTCAGTGACAAGTATTTGCTTGTCGGCTGGGTGAGTGAGTATAGTAGAGCGAGGTTCACATGTTCCAACATACGGGTAAATCACCGTTTGTACCGGAAAGAAACAAACACAGTGTTCGGCAATTTGTCGAACGTTTTGTATCTTATCTGAGATGAGTTCACTGTCACCTTACACACGGTGGTATCTATTTTGATAACGATCGGTACGTGATAACGTGAATCATCTGCTTCTGGCCGGATCTTTTTGTTTTATGACCGAGAGACAGAGTGCGAGAGAGAGAGAGAGAGAGTTGTGTTGAAGATATAGATCGCGTTCTATCTTTCCAGATGATCATACCACTGATAATGTGGATCACCGACAGAAGCGAACGGTGGGAACTTCAAGGTGCTGGGGATGTTTTTAGTCGAAACACCTTTGTAAATGGTTTGGGATGATTCATAAAAAGGTTTTTTTAAGGTTTCCTCATTAATTTCCAGGGTTGTTATGTTATCTCTTACCGATACTATGAGGACCCTTAATCTCTTATAAACACTATCTTCTACTCATTTATTGTTGACATCGTTCATCAATGTTTTATTTCAATTGCATCACTTCATTTTTGGCAATGAGCATCAAGTATTGTTTGTAAAGTTAACTTTTCAGAAGGATTTTTCAAACTACTTACGAAAATTATATTAAAAACTTGGAACGAAATCGCTGTGAATGATGATAATGACATATTTTTTCCCTAACAAATCAACTAAACCAAAAAACTAGATAAAGAAAAATAGAGGATAAGACCTAGCGAAGAATTGTAGGAATTCTTCAAATCGCTGGATGCTGTTAAGCGACGAACAAGAGTTAGTAGATTTCGATCCAGTTCAAAGGAGATGTGATGTCTTTGGATGCTCTCAAGCCTTTATGTTCTTGTTATTTTCTCGGAAAATCAGACCCCTATTGACCCTAGCAACTAAGCTAATTCCGTAAGCCCTTCTTCCAACGCAAGCTTAAACTAAGCAGTAGTTCAAAAAGCCAAGATCCTGCAATGCCTCTAGTTCAGCGCGTTACACAGCATTTTACAGCACTTGATACCAACACACGCAAGACATAGAATTAATTAGCATGAATACGTGTTTGCTCTTCACACATCAGATCTCCTTTCCCTGGACACCTTTGTTCGGTTGTGTTTTAATCCAAAGCTAAGCAAAGCATTCCGCAATCCTCCTGCCTATTCTCCTCGCCATCCCCCCAAAAAACGAGTTATTTCTACACAGGAAATGTAGAGAAAGGTCAGTACCGGCACATCATTGTTGCACATCGGCGCGTTTGTGCGATTGTGAAATCCATCCACTGACATAATAATAAATTTAATTGAATGCTTCCCAGAAGAGATAGGTAACATAAATCGTTTGCTGCCCTTAAACGAAGCGCCAGAGACGACAAGCGTTACATGCATCTGGCGAGGAGAGGTTAGAAAGAGAGAGGAACCCGGCTCGACAGCGAAGAAGATTGGATGTGGTATGCCAAAGATTCGAGACGGCTTTCTGATGAGCAGGGAATGTATCTGTGGCTTACGTAAGCGTTTTGGGCAGAACTCCTAAGACACCTTCTGACCTTTCTACGTCCTGATAAGACACGCAACGAGCACACTGCCCCACAAGCCTGTTCCACAAAACTAAAAATGCAGCCTCATATAAACTCACCCGAAACGGTCTAATGAGGCTACTCGGAATCTCCAAAAAATCAATTCCTTTCTGGCTTCGGATCCTGATTGCATCCTGATTGCCTCGGTGACCAACGCCAGCAATGTGAGAATCACTCGCGCGGGTCATCTGACATTTAAGCGAAGACGAGAGACCCATACCGGCCCGTGCATCCCTTGATTATGACTGATGAAGCAAACGAATCTAACGGCGTGTAAGGTTAAAGGTGACACCCGAGACTAATATCTCCCCAACCATTCTCCACAGTGCCCGACCCGGCCGAGAACGCTAAATACCAACCTAAACGAAGCGCTCCAATGAATATCTCATTATGACCATATCCTGCTTGCCTCGGAGCCGTGTCGTAGGTGGGTGTTGGTGGCGAGTGAGTCGCGCCACTTTCGCAATGGTCACCTAAGATATCTACCCCGTGCGGGTGCCAGCACGGGTACGGGCCAACGGTCTCTTGGAGCTTCCCACATAAATCTTTCCACCAATGCCTAGCGATGCCCCGAAGCCCACGAATCGGGACCACTCTTTGCGCGCGCTGTTTGCTGTCGTCGCTGCCGGTGGTCACCACCGTGATCGAAGCGAGAACAGTTCGATCTCCCGGACTTTGAAAGGAAAATCTGTGAAAGCATCCCAAAAGGGGGACGGAGGACGCCGGTGGGAGCGCAAAAACATGAAATTAAACACAACAAATGCGCACAAACACACACCTCGGAAAGCAGTACGACGGTGCGGACTTTGCGCGAAAACGAACGAAGTATCATTAGCATTCATTACAGAAATACCGCAGCAGCGTTTTCGGTGTTAAACGACGAGCGGGTATGTACATACCGTTAGAGGTGCTAGCGTCGCGGTCCGCGCACTGGGTTAAGGTGCCGCCGCAAGGCAGAACTCTTGTTGGTGCGAAGATGTCCAGCATGTGTTGGGCTCCGGGACGGGAGGAGGACCGTAGTGACGCCAATTGAGAAATTCTTGCTTTGCGAGCTGCAACTCCTTCTAATGGACTCTATAGCCGGCTCCGTCTTTCGTTCCAATAGCAATTATGTTGATAGCAATCCGAACGGACCGTTGGATCCACGGACACTTCCCTCTCTCTCTTTCTATTGGGGTTGCTGGAAGCAAACAGTTTAAAAATTCTTTGCACTTAGTCGTTTCTAGTGATGGGCGCTTGGAATTGGAACTAGCTAGTTACGATTCCTTATTAAGAATCGATATCAAATTCTGATCCCTAATTTTGAATTCTGAGTTAATGCAGGAGTTTATTCTAAAATTGATTCTGGAGTCGATTCTTCAATCGATTTCTCAAACGATTCTGATATCAATTCGGGGATTGATTAGGATTTCTGTGTAAGATGTTAGAGATAGCAAATCTTTATAAAAGATCATTTGCAACCACGTTTGAATCGTTTACAGCTACAATTGTAGCAACAGTTTATAGCAGCACATTTGCCAGGTGGTGGAAAGAATTTGCATAAACGAGGATTATTTGTAACGGACGGTTCTAGGGGATGCAAACGAACCTACTTGGAACCTAACGATTCTACATGGAAACACTGTAGAGCAACTGTATTAACTCCAATATTAACTGCAATATTGAAGCTTATGTTGCAAGAGGAACTTAAGTTTAATGCGCTTTTTCAGTTTCTCTTAGTTTATTACGCATTTACACTAAATTCTGTCTTCACTTTCCGTCCTCACGTGTTGTTCCTTTGCCGGATCATTCTCTTCTTCTCTATTCATGGCCTCCTGTCTGACTCTTCTGCGGCTGACGTTTTGTGCGCGCGTCTATATCCTTGGATTGGATTCGCTTGCCATATTTAATCTAGCCGCTACAAGTTCTTGACAGCTTCTGTCTCCAAAAAAAAAAACAGAAGCCAATGGAGGGCATCTCTTTAGGTAAATAAAGTATTTAAATTGCTGTTAATATTGAATCTGATTTAAAATTTGCTCTCCATCATGGATTCTCCAAATGTTTTTGGTAACGATTCCGACTTCGGAACTGGTTCCAAATCCGGAATCAAATCCGATTATTGCATCAATTCGTTAACATTTTCTGGAATCCTTGGATCCAGAATCGGCTGTGAATCTCACGCACCAACTCGAACGAACTTACGCTCCGGAATCGATTTCAGATTTTTTGGAGCTAGTAGGAATCGATGTCTACACCTCAATTTACCCATCCCTAGTAATGTACGTAGGCATCCGTTGAAGGTATGTCGAGTACGTGAGCGACATTCATTCCAGGAACGTTTGGGACGAGATTATTGGAGGTCTTTGGATGTACGGCATACCCATAACTGGAGCGTGTTTTTTCTATAAATGCAGCTGCTTAAAGAGAGCGAGAGAAGTGTTTTTTTTTTTATTAATAATCAATCCAACCCGGCAAGAAATAGGGGAGGTAAAACCAAAAATCATAAATTTCAACAACGCACTTGTGTAAACGTTGCTCCCGTGTCCTTCTGCCGTAAACAATATCCAAGGATCGGTCGGATTAATTGCTCATCGACCGGGCAGTTGATCTCGTTGCCCTAAAAGGATCCAGCCTGTCGAAAGTTGTCCTGCCGCGAACGCCATGCCAATATGGGACGTGTTCGGTCCGTTCGGGCACGGGCCGTGGTTTTAAATGGATCAACTTGGAGCGACTCGTAAATTTCCTTCATTACGCTAAGTAACCTCAGCCTTCTTATGTAAGCGTTCGTCAACAAGTGAAACAAGATCACGAAGAGAATGTATCAAAGTTTGAATTTGAAGAATTTGTGCTGGATGTTGTGATTTTCTATCAATCTTTTCGGTTAAGAAGAATAGGTTTATAACCACACTGCAAACAGCTTTTAACACCTTTCCTTTTATGCGTTATGCTTCAGATGCATTTAAGATGTTTACCCGTTTCGCCCTTCTACCTACACCCCCTGAGAGCTCCATGAAAGCTCACACTCGATAACTAATGTTGTAATAACACGAGAAAGCAGCAACCTACACAGTGTTTCTGTGTACGCCTTGTAATGGACTACTAATCTTCTGGCAGGGCGCTTGGTGAAACAGTAGCAGCCACTAAACCGCTGATTGTAGGCTAACGATCATGTACCCACCAATGAATTAACTCATTAAGTTGATGAGCTTTTGGGCGGGTAGGGTTTTGCACGTGTTGCTAGCCGCCTTACCCCCCCCATCTTCCCCTGCCCCCCTCAACCCCTCTTGTGAGTGTTTGGTTTGTATAGATTATGGTGATGATTAGGTGATCGCGATTGGAAGCAGTAATTTAATTATTAGGAGAGCTGATAATTAAAATATTTTATTTAATATTGGATTATTATTGTGGAAAGCCATAACCAGCAAAATATCTTACTTGAAATCATTAATTTAAATTATTTAAATAAAACATTAATTAAAGTTACTCTTTTATAAACAATTTGCTAGTTTTTAATTTGATTCGTTAAATTCTTTTCTCTCTAACCCATAGCATATCAGATTGTACTAGTCTCTGCAAAAATATTCAAAATCATTGGCACACGTTTGCATTTTGCAATTAATATAATAAGAATATTTATTTAATTAGAATATTCTACGTAAAAAAAGTTCTTTACAATTTATATTTTAAATTAATTTGATTATAACAGACAATTTTTGATTGCACAGGGGAAGCTTTGCCGTTGTTGGTCGTACTTCAATTTCAACTTTCAGCTTTCAAGCTTTCGCGAAAGCTCACCTAAACTTGAAGGAACAAAAGCTTTCTTGATCGCCAGAACCGTACAAAAGTTCCTGTTGACTATCGATGCAATGCTTTTGCTTGCTTTTGAACGCTCTAAACGAACTCTTTACGGTCCGTTGCGTTTTTCATTGTATAATTAGAATTTTATTTTCAACGAAAATAAAACATTAATATTCCGCATTTTAAAGTAATAGATTCAAAGATAAACTAACCTAATACTAAACTAATAAAATGTGTTTATATTTATATACAGCTAGGTTAAAAGAAATCGAACCTTCGAGTAAATACTGAAATAAAAAAGCCTTCAAAGCCTTAAGAATAAAACCAAATATAAACCATATTACAAACTAGCCTAATACACCATGCCGTAATTAAGAGCAATAAAATTGTACGACGAGCTATGTCCTTAAATGTATACGAAGCATATGTGACAGATGCTAGTAATCTAGTTCGTAAAACACAAATATATAAAACAAAACTTTAAACTTAAGCATTAAAACCTTTTTTTGGATCCATAAGAAACAAATAAAACTAATTTGAAAATTTTTTAAGACTAAAAGAATAAATAACAAATAAAATCTTTTCATTAGAATTCTTTAAATTAAAGTAATTAAGCTGTTCGTGGGACAGATAAAGCATAACAAAATAATCTTAAATAAAGTCTGTAAAACGCTAATACAATGATGCTTTTTAACCATAAGAATAAATAACATAATAAAATCTATATAGAATGTATCTAAATCCATTCTAAACAATCGATACAGCCATAAAAAGCGTAAGCAAATAAATAATACCGCCCCGACAGCGCATTAAATCGACCCTTCCCCCATCCGGGCAGCGATCCCGGACCTGTCGGGCAGCAAGTGGTGCAACAGGTGAAATGCACCGGCACGCGCGCGCGCGGCATCCCCGTAGCGAAAGCGACGGCGCAACCCTTAACACCCCAACCCAGACGCTGGTGGGAAATGGTACAAAGACTAGAGCCAGCCGAAATGGAATGTCTATCCCTGAAAAAGGGACGAAGGAAAACTGACGCTAAATACCGTTGATCATAAACGCTCGTAATGTATGCAGTCTTGCATTTGGCGCTGGAGAAGGAAAGGATAATGACGGAGAGGGAGAGTGGAACTGCGCTTCTTGCAGGCGCTCTCTCCTTATGCTATGACCAGGCACAACATATGACTCGCGGGAAGCGAATGTCCTGCGCCAGGACGCTTAATGAGTGTGTGCGTACGTTGCACTTTCGACCCTCTTTTTCCACCGGTTCCAGGGTATGGGCAATAAACTTCTTCCTTCCGGAAAGTTGGCAGCCGAACCGTGCGGCGTACCTCACCGAATCGTGCACAGCAGCTGGTGGTTCGATCAACCCTAGCCGCGCGCACGATGTAGGACAAGATAGCGCTGAGCAGCTACATAATGTTTATAAGGACATGCGTGCAACAGTCTCCGGCCGGCGAGGAAATGCCGCGCCGCTATCATGTACAAAATAACAAAAAAACGGGAAGGACAATGTCAGTGCGGAGATAATTATGCTCGTATGTGTCGCTTTTTTTCCTTTCGATGTCCTTCGTCTCTAGCCGCGCCTAGATCAGCGCCGGCAATTAAAGGATTCGCTCCCGGGTAAGTCCTTTGGCTGGGAGGACGACTATTGCCCGGTCCTTTCACCTGCTGCTACCGCGTTGCCACCGATGACCTGCTGGTTGCCGTCTGTGCGGGGTCAAACGTATTGGGTACGCGAAGGGCAGGGAAGGAAAAAAAGCTTACACGCAGACTAGAGAACGTATTTGTATCCATTTGTCTGCCATATTTCAGGAAAAGTATTGTAATTTTTGGAGTTCTTTTCTCCAGAGTTATTTTTTTTTGAGTTTTTAGAGCATTTAGCGAAAGATCAAGATTACACATCTAATTGCGCTTAATTAAAATCAGGCTTTTATACTTTCTTTTTATTTTACACATTTTTTAACCAATTTGCTTCTGACGGACGTCACAACGTTGGTAGCAGGCGTACTAAGATAGAGTTGAGGCATATTTTAGAAAAAAAAAAAACTATGAAAACGAATTATAAAAGAAATAAAAAATAATTAAAAACCGCATTAAAATAAGTTCTTTTCCAAATAGACAGAAAACTAGTAAATCATTCAAAGCAAATAGAGGAATTTATTTTCTCCTTTCGCTACCATTGCCTTTTACGTTTAAAAGGAAGGAGGTGCCTCACGTAATTTTTTCACGAATTATTTTTTATATTTATTTTTTTTTAGATTTTAGGCGTGGCATTTTTTAGATTTAGAAAAGGCGTGCTTTAAACTATTGATTTATATTTGCTTCCAACAAGGATTCAAATAGTTCTTGGGTCATTTTGATAATTGTAAAATTGTGTGCAAATGTTTATAATACTTGAACATCAGTTAAAAATATCCAATATTCAAATTTAATCCTACCAGCGTACAAACAGAACAAGCCACATTCTATCTTTGCAAAGTCTGTTCAATACTTCTTTATGTTCAATTGAGAGTTAACAAAATGAATTTATTTTATGATTAGTTATGAACACTAACAATAAATCGACGATGCCTGACTGGTCATGTCACAAATGTGCTCAAGGTGGATCGGCTGTTTTTCTGCCTTTTCTCTCATTTCACACTCTTTCGTCCACAAACCCTCATCAAGACAAGTGTTGATGATGTGCGGCCCCCTTTCCGTGCCGGTTGGGAAATTCTTCTCGTTTTTTTTTTCGCTCCCTCTATCTTTTTTCAGATCCTTCGCGTTCGCTTCCATTGATCATATGTTCTCGGACGGAACCTTACAAATGTGGCCACTGTCTCGTGTTTTGCGCTCTCGATTTGAATTTATTTTCGCGCCACGCGTGACTGCGCGCTATGTAAACCGTTGGAACCAACGTGCTTCCTCCGTGTGTGCAGTGAGCGATCGGCAAAGAACCGGAACAGAAAGCAACTTTTTTTGTGTATAATTAAATCCAGGGTGGAGACCATGGTCCAGTCATCCACCCACCCAAAAAGAAGCGCACACCTTTTATTTAACCTCACTGTCGACAGACCGTGACAGTGCGTCTGGTTATGCTTCGATTCGGACCGACTGTACAGCAGCGCTGATGTTACTGTATTCTCATCGTGGCGTGTTGTTCTAGTATCACAGTCGAAATAAAACTCGCAGTGGCCGATTCTGCTGTACTTTAGCTTGACAATTTGGCAGTTTGCAAACAATTGAAAATCGTTTTTCCCACACCGACCGACCGACACTATATTTACTCCCCCTTAAACGCAGCCATCCATGAAGGCCAATGTCGTTAAAGTTAGGTTGGAATTCAGACGGTTTTCATTTAGTTATAAGTTATTTGTAAACTAAATCTTCCTACTGAATTTTTCTGAAACGCCAGCTTTAGAATGAAAATTTCTTCGAGAATTTAAATTTCGATTAAAATTAAAGCTAGTTTCTGGAACTGTTTTTCAAAGTTCAGTTTTTTTTTTAATTTTAAGCCCGTCCATTAATGATACATTTTTTCTAATTTTTTGGGCTAAAAATTTAAACTCACAAAAAAAATACAAAGAATTTTAGCAAAAAATGGGAGTTTAGCCAAGCACATTCTATTTGACTTTATTTCTTTAAAAGGTTTTTTGTAGTACTTTTCTACAGGCTCTGCTCATTTAAAAGACTAATTTTCCTGAATATTTGAAATTTACTTGAAATTCAATTAATCAGTTGTATTTTTCTAACCTTCTTAATATCTTGAGCAATCTGCTGGTTTGTGTTACTAAACAAAATGACTCTTTTTCCTCTATTTGAAACACAAGTTCAAACAATTCAGCTCAATCCAAAACAGCTTGTTGGCAAACTTGAAGTTGCACTAGTCTAAATACTTTATCAAAAGAAACCAGTAATAATAACTGGGTGCTATCGAGATCAATTGATTTGAAACAACTTTTATAACCTTATGTTAGTTAATTTCAATGCTTAAATTTGCACAAAGCACACACACACACATCTTTATGGATTGAACATGTTGAGACACCTTTGAAAACAACTTGTGTAATTGGAAAAAGTTTTTCACCTCAGCCAAACGTAGTAACACCACAAAGCCTTATTACAACATCTTCTATTACCATTTTCGGATATAACTGTTTTATGATAAGTAATTTTTGGTTTGTTAAGTGGTACCCTTTCACCGAGGAAATTTAATTCACTGTTGGGAAAGGTTTCCAAAAAATTGGTTATTTTGTAATGTTTGTTCCATTTTCTATTCGACCGGCCCCGGAACGAGAGCCGGCCGAGGTCGAAAGGAATGATCTTACATTTTGTCTATTGCAAACCGGTACGAGCCGGGCCCGGCTGTTCTTGTAGTGTCGAGCGACGTGCTGCGCTAGCGTTAGCTAAGAGGTTTCGTTGGCTTTTCCCCACTGCGGGTTCTGTGCAGCCGATGGCTTTTCGGTTGGTCCTCGTCCGACCGTGGCCGGATGCAACGGACCGAGAAGCAACAAATTGTAAAAGAGGGGGAAGTCAAGTTGGAAAAGCATTGTGTGTACGGGTGTGTGTAGGTAACGATCATCGCGATCCGTTTTCATTGTGTACAGGGCCCACTGTATGCGTGACACCGAGTCTGCCGGGTGTGCTATGTACCGGACCTCTCCCCCAATCAAGGTGTGTTCTAGGGGTTCGCGATAGCACATAAGAACCACAAATACCTGTCGCTACGGCAAGACAAGTGCGCCCGGAGAAAGTGGTCAACCGTTTTACATCAAAGGGACGTTGGGGTTCCCTCCAAACGGTCATGCTCTCAGGTGTGTAAGGGGTTTCTTCACCCTTTTCCCGCATATCTTTGCAAGGAGAATAGGCGACCCTTTTGGGAGCGAATATCCTTACGAGGGTCCTTTTTTCCCGCATGGTGTTATCGACCTTGTCGATCAGTTTTCCTCGACCCCCGTTCCCCGACCAGAAGGAATACACGCAGGCGGGTGAATTAATAATCAGGCAAACAAAATTGGATCAGTCGTTGTGGGGTAAATGTAAATTATAATTCTTCATGGAAACATTTTTCATTTTGAGACTTACACAGGACGTCGTGGAAGATATAAAAGTTTCTTCAAAGTATAACACGAATAACTTGTATATCAAGTTCCACGTGTGTAACACTCTGGTCTAGTTGATTTCAATTTTTATTGGAGTAAGTCTAATTAGCCAGTTCATAATATTTTTCCAACTATTCAATTTGAGTGTCTTTAACTCATAAAAGGAATATACTTTAGAGCTTGAAGTGCTTAAAGCCAAGTTCTCTCAATGGGAGTATTTAAAATTGGATGCTATATATCTATGCACTTTACACTGGTACCATGTTTGTTCTTCTGAAGAAGTCATGCCACCGTCCTCTCCCCAGACCATTCTCCACACGGGCTACCTTTCGATTCAATTGTTTACAAATTATAGCGTCCTCCAAGGGTCAACAGGTGCCGGTGCCTGGCTTGGGATATGGCTGAAACGAAGTTCTTCCCTCGTTTCCTAAAACGAACAAAAGAAAGAAACATTACTTCTTCCTTTAATTCAGCCATAGTTTTGTGAAACAGCACGCGACCACTAGCGTTGGTCCATTATTAGAACGCAAAAGGTAAATAAATTGTGCACGAAAGCGCATCGAAAGTTCGGTGAGAGGCGTTTGCAAAAGGCGCCTTCCTGTGGCACGTGCTACACCGAGACGCTACAAGTCGTTTATCATGCGACGCCGCATGGCAGGAAGACAATATGCGCCGGAGCAGCGCGAGTGGTTTTGCATATTCCGAGCTGGAAACAACAGGTACAAATAAAGATAGCTTCCTGCGAAACAATAGCAAAAATCTGTGAAAGAATGCCGCCTTGCGCTCGGCAGTTACAAGTATTAAAGTACGATCGTGTGGTATCTGCCGCCTCTGCACCATCATCATCTGTTGCACTTGCTTTACAAGATCTTTAAGAAGGAGAAGAGGGCGAGGGATGTCCGGGTGGTGCGAGGTTCATTCATAACTTCTGTTCGTTCGGTTGGTGTAATCTCTGCAGGCACAGGAAACCCGACACCGTAGAAGGCACCTTCCAAAAGGAACACAAGAAACGACACAGAAAAAAGGGACGGTCTAACGAGGGGTAGCCTCTGTTTCTGGCGCTCCTTCGCACCCAGTGGGTATCGATTACACACCGGGACGAAGCTTTTCGCGGTTTTGCTTTAGCAAAACTCGCACTTTCCCAGTCACACAGTGCTGGAGAGTGCAGCCTTCCGTCGTGCGTGGCGCTCTCGGTCGGGAAAGATCAGGTGCAGCAGGATGTTACGGTAGGTTAAGGCGTCACCTGTACCTTCGTGGACGAGAAGAGAGATCCTATAAGCGGAGGCAGCGAAAGAAAGAAAAAAACGAATCATATGAATTGCCGTAAAAGAAATGTGAAATAAAAGAGACGTGGAGCAGCAAAAAACAGAGACGTCTCCGAGTCACGGCGAAGAAGGAGAAACAAAACAGAAGTCCAAAAAACGCGTTGGCATCTGCGCGGGGATCTTAACTCCTAAGCGGATCATAGAGCGGGTGCCCGCTGACAAAACCGCAGAATCCAATCGATTATGAATGCAGATCCGCACTCCGGCGCTGTTTCCGTCGCATTAGCGGACACCATCCCAGCCCAGCACCTTCACGGGGTGGAGTTCACTCTCTTAGTGACAACTTATTTTAGCTGCCCTTCCCGAGGGGGTTCCTACAAGGCACTGCACCGTGGGGGTGAGAAAAAAACAGATGAAGCCTCCGGTTGGAAACAATCGTATAACCCAACCAACACCGCAGAACAGGAAGCCGTGCTGGGTCGAGATGGGAACAGTGGGAAACACGCAAATTTGGCCCTGTTTTTCCCAGGTACGCTCACAAGCTAAGGGAAGTCAACTTGGGATGGTAAAAACCAGGCGAAACCAAACTCCACCGACCGCAACCAATTGTGTATCGAACTGTATGTTGTATCATTCCCTTTGGTTTCAGGGGAGCCAAGGGGCCTGGGTTTCAATTAAAGTACGACGCGGTCACTTGCCAACCGCCCGTAAATAGGGGGGGAGTGAGAGACTTAACCTTCCGCTTGCTCGGTTTAGCAGGTGCAATACTTTTAATGGGGCTGCTAACGAGATTCGATTCGGTTGGTGTGTGGTACTACACGCGATTGAATGGAATTTCTTCCGTTTTCTGGTCTTTTTTTTTGTTTGGACTTGGAGGCGCAACGGCCTGCCCTAGGCGCACCTGCGCCACCACTTACCGTAGATTGATTTCTTAGCCGCACGTCTCAACATACGATCGAATTCCTCATAAGACACACTTCATGTTAATTACGGCTGGAATTCTCATTTTACTCTCCAGATTCTGTTGCTCCATTTCTAATGCTGTGGTTTCTTGCCTCCATACTTTCTGTCTTGCAGATGCGGCGACGATCCAGAATGAAGGTTCTAAAGATACTGCAGTCCTTTTCGCAAGGTAACGTGTACTTTTACCCTTCAAAAAGTTGTTGTTTGTCACAACTGCAATGTTTAACCGTTGTTTTCTTCTCGACAGGGACGTTCATTGCGTTTTTGCTGCTGTTCTTCGGCGTGAACTGTATGGGTGAACCGGGGGTATGTTTGTTTGTAGTTGCCTATCACGATCTATTTGCCTAATCGGAATGTTTTCCAACGTTTGCAGTACCTTGACTTTGACAATCTACCGGAGACAAATTTCACCTGCGCCGGCAAGGTGATCGGCGGCTACTATGCCGATCTGGAGGCGTCCTGTCAGATGTTTCACGTCTGCACCATCGGGCAGGGCGATGAACCGATGGACATCAAGTTCCTGTGCCTGAACGGGACGGTGTTCGACCAGGAGACGCGCGTCTGTGAGCGCGTCGACGAGGTCGACTGCTCCAAGTCGGAGAAGTTTTACTACCTCAACTTGGAGCTGTACGGCAACACCATCATCCCTTCGCCGGATGGTAAGGATGAGGATTGGAGACCCAAAGAACTCTTTTAATGTTTTGCTCGTGATTTACTTTTTGTAGATGGCAGCTCAGAGGAGGATGGCGGTGAAGGAGGCGATTCGTCATCCACCACCAGCACCACGACTACTACCACTACCACAACGACCACAACGACTGCGAAGCCGCCTGCAACGACAACCCCGTCCCGAAGGTTCGTCTTCAACAACGGTAACAACAACAAGGGCTTCACGCAGCCCATCTCGTCCTCCACGATCGCAACGCCAACGCGCGCGTTCTCGAGCACCTCCGGTAAACCACCGTCCGAGGAGGACGACTACGAGTACGAGGACGAGGAGTACCCGGACGACAAATCGGCCGACCAGGATTCGGTCGTAGTGCCCGCCCTGGAGGAGGGCGGTGGCAACTTCTCCCCGCAGCAGTTTACGCTCCAGCAACAGCAGCAGGGCAATCAGCCAAAAACGGAACCACCAACGAAGGCAAGCGGTGGTGGAGTTAAGCCAGCCGTTTCCTTCCAGCAGCAACACTTCCAGAACGGTGGCACACTGACCGTCACCAACTCGCACGTAACCGTCACGACGCACACGACGGGAAATGGTGGTGGTGGACCGGGTGGAAATAACGGAGGCGCTACACCGCCCGCCACAAAGCCTAAGGCGCAACCATCGCAACCGCCGCTGACGCACAAGCAAAAGCAACAGCTGGAGCATCAGCGTCGCCAGCAGCAGGAGCAGCTGCTCCAGCAGCAAGCCATTGCCAAGCAGCACGAAGAACTGCAGAAGCGTCAGCAGGAGGCGGCCGTCAAGCAGCAGCAGAAAGCGCTCCAGCAGCAGCAAAAGCAGGTCCAGCAGCACGAGGCCGAAATCAAGAACCACCAGGCACTGTTGCTGCTGCACACGCAGAAGATCAACCGGCAGCAGCAGCAGAAGCAACCGAACGTTCCCTCGTCCGCAGCACCGCCCGCCACGAGCCAGCGGTCGCCACCGTACGCGACCAGGGCTGGAGCGAGCGGATTCGGTTCCAGTCAGCAGCAGCAGCAGCAGCAAACACAAGCACCAAAGAGAATACCGCTGCTTGCCTCATCGTCACCGCTGGCGTTGCCTTCGCCTGCCTCTCCGCTGACACCATTCCGCTTGAGGGCTCAGGGTTTCAAGCTACCACAGGCGGTGGCTCCTCAAATGTCACCCCAGCAGCGGCAGGACATACTGCGCCAGCAGCAGCAGCAGCAGCAGCAACACCATCATCAGCAAGAGGAACGCTTCGAAGGCTACCGAAGACAACCACCGCCTCAGGTGAGTTTTAGCCAGTTATACTAAAGACGCACTTAGCAGGAGTATAAGCAAGTTCGTGCAGTTTTTTAGTGAAATTGAAAAAAAGATATTATGCAAAATAGCTAACTGTTAAAATCCATCCTAGTATCTCGTAAAACTTCATACCCTCAATGTCCCTTGCTTTCAATGCATAGGTGACCCAAGGATTAAATCTTCCGGATCATTTTCAATGCCTTAAAAAGTAGCAAATGGCTGGCTGTGGAACTCCAAACGCCTTTACAAGCCCAAAAACGATTTTTATATGGCAGGAACACCACCATTTTAGAATCTTGCTGAAACTACTTTGTAAAATTTTATTAAAAAGAAATTTAGTGGAAAAATGGCAGTGTTTCCATATTGCACAAATATCAAATTAGAACAACTAATGACTGAGACTGCACGAGCTTATTTATAGTCGTGATACATTTTCCATCCTCCTCGCACCGACCTGCCATCCAACCTTTACGTCCCGTTTCTGACCCCGGACAGTATCCGGTTCGTTTTCAGGTACCGCTGCATCTACCGCCCTTCGAGCAGCAGCTGCGCAACCAGAAGGACATCTCGCTGCAGTTCGACCCGGATGTGGAGGATCTGACGCAAATCCCTCAGCACAAGGAGCTGAAGCGGTCGGATCCACCCTTCCATCAACATCCTGCCAACGGTAAGGGCACGTCTGGTACGAGCAAGGATCAAACACAGGAGCGTAAGAGGGACAGTGGACAGCATACCGGGCAGGAGCAGCAGCAGCAGCAGCAGCAGGAAGACCCGGTGGTAGAGTACGAGTATGATGAGGATTACAGTTCCGAGGGCGATGATGCGGAACCGGGCAATCCTACTCTCGATAGTGTTAAGTCAAACACCAATAGTGAATTTGTTATCGCCAAGAATGCATCGCCCGGGAAGGTGGGCGAGGATCGCTACGAGAAGAAGCCACCGGTGGCCGAGGCGCGCAGTGACAGCGATCGAGCTAATACTAATCCTAGCGCAAACAGTTATAGCAGTAATAGAGTTAGTAGTAATAATGGTAGCAACAGCAGCAGCAGCAGTAATAGTGGTAGTAGCATTAGTAGTATTCATAACGATCGTAGCTCTAAGAAACTCCCCAGCAACACTAGTAGGTTTATCATCAACAACGAGCACCACAAGAGCAGCAGCTCGCCACCGCGCGTACAGCCCTCGGCACGCGTTGGTGTTTCGCCGGTGCCACCCGGCCATCCGAAAGTGATCGTCACAACCAGTACCTCCATTCGGGACAATCATGGCCGCACGATCAACTACTCGATCACTAGCAATGGTGGCTCCGTTTCGAGCACTGCCAGCACGCCATCGCAACCCGGCACGACAGTGCGGCCGAAGCCGGCAGGGCAGGGGCCAGTAGTCAAGGGGTACGACGAGTACAAGGAGAGTGACGTACTGAGTGATCCGTTCTATCTGGACGTACCGCGCCATCGTACCCGCACCCGGCGATCGTTGCAGCGCTCGGGAATGACTGGTTCGCGCAGAAAGCGCTACGTACTGCTCGTTCCTCGTTTCATGTAGTGTAACCGCTATCTGGCCTACCCGCCGGTTGGTGGTTTGTAAATATTTGATCCAGCAGCTGATGCCGAAAAAGCCCGCAATACTCATGCCTTTTCTTCTCCTTTTCTTTCGTCTGTTTAACGCCACTGTTCCGAAGAACAGAATAAGTGTACATGTGTTTTTTTTTTCTGTTGGAAGTAAGCACTCTCTCGCGGATTTATATTCTACTGTCCCAACTCGATTAGCTAATTTAATGTAATGTGTTTGTGTTTTTGTTTCTTCTCCAACTCTATTTTAATTTAATGCCACCCCAAGTCGATTATGCGAATAATGTGTATTTGTGTACAGGAATAGTGGAGAGTATCTTTGGTCCGTACTTCTTATCCTCTCCTGTCCACTGGATGAATGTATTCTCCAGTTTTTTATAAGTAAGTTGTAATGTTTTACGTTTCCTTTCCCGTAATAGCGAATAGGCAGCAAAACGCCGTTGTATGAACGATGTTATGATTATCACACAAAAGATTACAGGCGCAGCGTAAGGAAAATCATGAAGTTATCCCCTTTCTATACTCATCCTTAGTAGAGTAGTTTTTGAATCACCGGCACCGCCTTACTGTCCTTTCCTCTCCTATCCTATGTGTCTATGGCAGGAAAACCCCTTCCAACGTCCTACGATGCCAAACTGATGGAAGCAAATGGCTAGAAAACTAGAGATCGATCGATGAAAATCATGTAAAAATAAAGAATAAAGCACAAAGTTCGAATAGAGAATTTTTGTGGGGTGTTGAGGTTGCTTTTGTACGGTGAAACCAATCCGAAACGAAAGAAAGTGACTCTATAAATTTAGAAGCATGACTCCTGCTAGCCCTATCATGTGGACCGAACGCTACCAGATAATGGATTATAGACCTTTTTTGCTCTTCAAAACTGGGTCTGTATGGTAGATATCTATGGCAGATATCTTCAATCGAGTGGAGAATAGTGACAAAAGGTGTCACACAGGTCAATCGAAGGAAGTCGATTGGAACTCGAATTGTAAGACCTTCATGACAATGCTCTAAACAACCAGAAAGGCTAAGAACTGTGATTTTTATACTGATCTGCACAGATGTTTCTACAGAAAGTATTCGTTCAAATTGTTTCACGAAGAATTAGATAGGTTTTCGGAGGAGAGGACTCCTCGTCAACTATCTTATTAGGGAAAGGAAGGTTTCCATACAAAAACGCAAGAAGTCGTCTTGTTAACTTATAAATTTCGAGACCGGATGATGCATACGGTTCTTAATTGGTACATACAGATTTACGTTAACGACCGTACTCTGAAAAACAAAGGATAGAAAATTAGTAGATGAGAAAATATGAGAATTGCTTTCTTTCTGCTAGCGCACGTACCGAAAATTGTAAATAAGGCGCTCTGCTCGAACAAATTCATTGTTTATTATAGACAAAACTACACTTTATCCTATTTTACACCATTTTTAGACACTTTTAATAAAAAACTTCCTCAAATACCACTTTTTCGAAGCGAAATCACCTAAACGTAGTAAAACATGCGTAGTAAAACAAAACAAAGCTGTTTCCAGTTGCTCATGACGTTTTCCCACTGTTTGCTTCGTTCAAAACTTAACGAAACGTTGAGCGTGCGCTGTCAAACGGGGCCCCCGTTTGACGTCTGTCAGCAGATTCGCAAAGAAAAAACCGAAAGAAAGGTTACCGTTTTGCCT
The DNA here is from genome assembly GCA_000349105.1 of Anopheles epiroticus. Lineage (NCBI taxonomy): Eukaryota > Metazoa > Arthropoda > Insecta > Diptera > Culicidae > Anopheles > Anopheles epiroticus. Next base: position 291,894 of record KB670503.1, read on the forward strand.
ATTGCGCGAGTGTGGAGATCTTCTTGCCGCACACGAAACCTCCCGAAACGAGGAACCGGACCTTTCCGCGCTGACACTGACCACCGACCGCAAAGAAACGCATTCCGCCAACCTGTGGTGCGCCCATCTAGTGGGGGAAAACGGAAGGATCTACAGCATTACACCATCATGCAGTCCAACATGCGATATCTGGTGAACGTTGCCGTCAAGGTAGGTGGCAGAGTGTTGGGCAAAACAGGGCGCGAGGAAGAGTGGTGCTACGGTGTGTGATGGTGGTGCGACGTACCCGACAGTGTGTTTTTTTCTATTCGTACGCGCTCGCTAAATGGTAGAAGAAAAGGGATCGATTATGCAATCCCCATCAATTCCGTTTCCGAATACGATGGCATTATTAGCTTTCGCACTGGACAAATGGCGGAGTGGCGATTGATTATGGTCGCAAAATGTAATGTTTGTACACAATGTTGCGAAAATCGTTCCCATCAAAAGCGCCGCGCCACAATCACGTCTGGAACACTCAGCCCTACCAGCCGTGCGTGCGTATACGTCATCGTTCCGATTTAACGTTTTTCTTTCGTCTTTTTCCCTTTCACCGTAGGGTAACGCAAGTCTCCGAAATCATGGCGCAGTGCTCGGTGCCCTGTACGGCCGGTACTACTCGACGACACACGATGCCGACCTGGTGGTCATCGGTTCCGGACCCGGTGGATATGTTGCCTCCATCAAAGCGGCCCAGCTCGGCATGAAGGTGAGTGATGTGGACGCGAAGATAGCCGACTCTCAGCGCACGCGAAACGTGATGATGGCATTGGGAGAAGGAAGTTTAGCGAATAAGCTGACCGTGCATATTCGAAGCTGATAAGAACTGATACACGCATGATCATTCGGTTGTGATAAAGTGCTGGAGGCATGACCCTTGGCGGTCGATTGCGAACAGGGACAGACAGGGACGTCAGTGGTGTTTATGACGTACGGAATACACACACACACACACGCAGCATGGTATCTCAAGGTCACAGACACGCACGCACTGTGAACGAAATAAGTGAAAGTAGGCTGGTCACAACGCGGGAGGGATCTAGTTAAAAATAGGTGTCCCTTTAGTTGACAACATACGCTATCGGTTTGTTTAAAGCCTACTAGGTTTTCTTCCGCTAATTATGGACATCAACACACATGTACCTATCCCCATGGTGATGGTTGGTCCCATAGTGCGACTATAATTAAACGACCGTATCACGAGCCGTACCGGTCAGCTGTGCTTGGTCTGAGCCATTGCGTCGTCGGTTTATGGAAATAATTCGCTCACGCTTGTACCATGCTGCCGGCGGAGGCTTTACGTAATGGGCGCGCTCGATCGATATGTTTAAATGGCATGTGAGGAAAAGACTATCTGTGAAATCAGCTGCCTCAGAGGCTCATAACATTAAAATGGACACTAAATTGACAATTTTTTATTTTATATTCATTATGAGGGCACTTAACAACTAAAACATTCTTTACAATGAGACACCTTTAGAACAAAATTGGTTTTAATTTGTTGAAAATGTGTTCAAGACTAATTGTCCTTTGCTTATATTTTAAGCAATTAATATCGCTTTAATATTAGATTCCCTCGTTACGTTTAAGCATTACGCCAAAACCACCTGTTGGGGTCTCAGCAAAGAAAGCATTGTTTACGTCTCAGTTGTGTCATGATTTATTATGAGTCAGATAAAATGTGTTGTTTTTCCTGCAAAGTATATAAGGAACAGTAGATAATTAACTGATATTTATTTTAAATTGAAGTGTACTTTGAACAATCGAACTGTCACGTGAGAATGCTCCTAAAAGATGTTAAGTTGCCGATTTTTCCGGAACATCCTTTAAACCAGACTTTCTATCGGATCAGATTTTAATAAAGATTGAATTTACATGTTCAATTAACATAAAAATGTACCTTTTTATTAACATAAGCCTCCTCTTCTCACCTTTTTTTTTCAGACCGTGTGTATTGAAAAGAACGACACGCTCGGTGGCACCTGCCTTAACGTGGGCTGCATCCCGTCGAAAGCGCTGCTGAACAACTCCCACTACTACCACATGGCCCACTCGGGCGATCTGGCCTCCCGCGGCATCCTCGTCGAGAACGTGCGGCTCGACCTGAGCGTCCTGATGGACCAGAAGTCGAAGGCGGTCAAATCGCTGACCGGTGGCATCGCGCAGCTGTTCAAAAAGAACAAGGTGACACACATCAACGGGTTCGGTACGATCACCGGCCCGAACACGGTCGTCGCCAAGAAAGCGGACGGTGGCGAGGAGACGGTCAACACGAAGAACATCCTCATTGCCACCGGCTCAGAGGTGACGCCCTTCCCTGGCATCGAGGTGGACGAGGAAACGATCGTCTCGTCGACCGGTGCACTGAAGCTGAAGGAAGTGCCGCGCCGACTCGGCCTGATTGGTGCCGGTGTGATTGGGCTGGAGCTGGGTTCGGTGTGGGGCCGACTCGGGGCCGAGGTGACGGCAATCGAGTTCCTCAACACGATCGGTGGGGTCGGTATCGATCAGGAGGTGTCGAAGAACTTCCAGAAGATCCTTACCAAGCAGGGCATGAAGTTTATGCTCGGCACGAAGGTGATGAGCGCGTCCAAGTCGGGCAGCGGCGTGACGGTGACGGTGGAGAACGTGAAGGACGGATCGCAGCAGAACCTGGAGTTTGACGTGCTGCTGGTGTGTGTGGGTCGCCGACCGTACACGGAGGGACTGGGCCTGGAGAATGTGGGCATCGTGAAGGACGATCGGGGCCGAGTGCCGGTCAACAGCCAGTTCCAGACGATCGTACCGAGCGTGTACGCGATCGGTGACTGCATCCATGGCCCGATGTTGGCACACAAGGCCGAGGACGAGGGTATCGTGTGTGTGGAGGGCATGCTCGGTGGCCACGTGCACATCGATTACAACTGCGTGCCGAGCGTGGTGTACACGCATCCGGAGGTGGCCTGGGTGGGCAAGAACGAGGAGGAGCTGAAGGCGGAAGGTGTCGCGTACAACGTCGGCAAGTTCCCGTTCATGGCGAACTCCCGCGCCAAGACCAACAACGATACGGACGGCTTCGTGAAGGTGCTGGCGGATAAGCAGACGGACCGTGTGCTTGGCGTGCATATCATTGGACCGGTAAGATCAACCTGGATACGGATCACCAGGAGTGTAGAGTTGACCTAACGCCTTCCTTTCCGTATTTGCAGGCCGCTGGTGAGCTGATCAACGAGTCTGTCCTTGCCATGGAGTACGGTGCGTCCGCCGAGGACGTTGCCCGCGTCTGCCACGCTCACCCGACCTGTGCGGAAGCCCTCCGAGAGGCCCACACAGCTGCCAGCTTCGGCAAGCCGATTAACTTTTAATTTGTAAAAAAGCAACACGCAACCACTACCATCAGAGCACCACCACCATGTGAAAAACTATTCGTTTTTTTTATTAGTGGTGAAGAAAACTAAACAAACAATGTGTGCATATATTGCAAGAGCCGCAGCAAGAACACCCGTCCCACTTTCCGCGCTTCAGAGCTGCTCTCTAGCTTCTCGCCTTAACTTTTTAGGATTCCCGCACACCATCCGGGCGTACAGAGGAATATCAAGAGCAGCTAGCAACCGACTCAAAGCCGGTGTAACTGAATACGGAAGTGGAAAATGGGAGAAAAATCGATACGAAGCAATGTTCTGTTTTTGTAACCACCCTTCGCGAGGGAACTTCTTACAATCCCTTGTAAGTGTGGAGAAAAAAGCGAGAAGATAGACAGGTAAAATACTAATGATAATGAGTGCCCACTTCATCCCTTGCCATGGTGCTGTCCGGGCAGCTGCTGTGGCGGGGTTTGGAGTGTGTGGTCTATAGAGAACGTTTTTTGAATCTGGAACCATTGGATTAGTTTGTGCGCTTCTGTTCGAAACAGTGCAGTATAAACAAAGGCGAATAAAATGAAACCCAAAAGCAAGATTATTTATTAGCTCATAAATGGTGCGTACTTCTTTGGCGCAGGGCATATCATCAAGCATGTCTAACTCCACTAACTAAGTCTACGCTTTTCATGTTGAAGCTATCACTTCCTGATTTCGATTGTAAGTGAGTCCGAACTTAGATTATTACTAGTCTTCTCGTAGAAAGATATATATTGGATATCGAAAATATTTTAAAGTTGGAAAATGAACAAGATCGCACAACTCATGAAAAATTTGAAAGGATGGGAACGAGTCGAACCTTTCGGGTTTGTTCTATTCGAAAGCCAGTGGGAATACTCTGGGTCGGCAATTTGGTAGGTTTATAAAGGTTTGGTAGGTTAATACGAGCTCGATAGGTTCATGCGAGCTTGGTAGGATCGAACTCGTATTAACCTATGGAATTCACCGACTCCAGGACGATCTGTGAAAGGAGTTGTACGACCCAACACTACTGCCAGCAATACGCGCAACGGTCGTTTTGAAATGAAATACAACTCATGAAACATTTCGGTGAAATGCAACGAAATGAAATGTTTCGTTGCCATGAAATAAAACGAAATGCAATGCAATGAAAGTTCAGAAGTAGGTTCAAGACAGGTCCTGGAACGGTTCCAAATTTGAATTTGCTCAACCATCAGGTTCTGAAGGGTTTTGAAAAATGGACCTGGTTATAACTTGACTAAAGCTTGGTCAATATTGGCTATAATGCTAAATAATAAGAATAGGAAAAAAAGAAGAAGAAGAAAAAGAACGTTAGATCATGTTACCCTCTATTGAACCAGGAAAACGTATACGTGATTGGACGTAAAATAATATAGAAACGTGATAGTAAAGCTTAGTTTAAAGATGGCACAGTTAACAATATTCGGGATTAAATTAATTACACAATGTTTATTTATTAAAAATGTGGTTTCTTGTCTTTCAATACCGCATCTTGATTTATTCTCTTCTCTAGTGTATTGTACAACTAGAGAAAAAAAACAATCGTAATTGGGGCCAACGTTAGCTGATTAATTAAATAAAATATAAAGAATAACAACCAAAAAATAAATAAAACGACATGAAAGTAAGAAATGTAGGAATATAACATTACATTACAAAAAAAAAGAATTTAAAACAGCACTGAGCTGGCTGCAACATAAAAAAGGAAAATTTCTTTCAAACGCCAATCCAACGAGCAACACCAGCAGGCTTGATAGAGTTCAAATAATTGAATTTTATTTACTTAAAAATTCTCATAAGTTAACTAGATTCTTTCTTTGCTTTAATTTAAAATGTAGATAACTACTAAGTACTAGCGTGTATGTGTGTGTGTCTGTGTGTGTATGATTGGTTTGTTGTTCGTTTTCAATTCGATTTAACATGTTAAGCGTGTGCGCAAAACTTAGCTCCTAACAGAGCATCCCACCCCCAATAACTGGTCTGGTAGGCTCAATGACTCGAAATCGGGGGCAATAATTATAACAATAATAGCGTGTAACACAGTGAACAGAAAGAAAATAAAAAAAAAACAGTGGAGCGAAAAACACGTACGAAGGCAGCATTGTGTGGCAGAAGTGGCCGAATGTAGCAACAACAATAAAAAAAACTGGTAAGTTTCGCTTCTTCCTAACATCCTAACCACAAAAAAATCCTCGCCCCTTTCCTTGGGAGTGATCTCCCAGCCCAGCCCAACATGATAATAAGGTTGCTAGCCTACAAGAAAATAAATACTCAAACACATGTGAAAACAAAGTTCTCTTAATATCCAAAAAAATAATCAACCCACAAAGACTGAAGGGCGATTTGTGTATCGTTCGCTTTTAAATCGTTTTCTTTTCTCTTCTGCACTCAAAAATCGAGTTGCACTCAGGAAACTCATTTTCAATTCGATAGCGTGGCGGCTACGTCTTTTTCCGTTTTTTTTTTTGCACTTTGCAAGTTCAAGTCTTGGTGGCGATCCAAGTCGGTGTTGGACGCTGACTGACACTGTCGGCGTTGTCTCGAACCTTGATATGCAAAGGATATTTGCTTGATTTGGATTTAGTGTAGTGTGATTAACTGGCTTACTGACGTTCCTCTTAAAATTGGGCGACAAGTAGAAAACATGGGTGTATAAGTAAAAACCTCTGTTAGTAGTAGGACGAGTAGAACACGGATGTCAAAGAAGTGTGTAAGGGTTCCTAGGGAGAGGAGGCAAAAATCTACATAAAAATCTTTACAATTAATTAGTTACCGTCAGATACTCCAGAATGCTCTCTTTCTCTCTCTCTCTCTCTCTCTCTCTCTCTCTCTCTCTCGCTTTCCAGCAAATTGTTTATGATTGTTCGGGTTACTGTTCTTTGGTTGTATTACGGGTTTTTTGTTGGTTTGTGTAGTGTTCACTACCTGCTACAGGCTACTGCGGGGAACCAGGGGACAGGGTCACGTCGACAGACGCGCCATGGCCGTGCAGCATGTTTTAGCTGCCGCCACCGCCCAGCTCGTCCTCGTACTGCTTGCGGAAGCAGTCACCGACGGGGAAGAAGTCCCAGCAGCGCTGCTGGTACATGTTCCACACGTACGTCTCCTGGCCGGTGTACTCCGTGTCCGGTTTGTTGATTAAATGCATCAGGAAGAACATGTAGTTGGCCAGATTGTGCTCCTGGGCGACGTGCGTGTCGAACCCGTGCGGTACCTGCGGAAGTGAAGCGGCGTTTAGTCCGGAACTGCCCGAAAGTCTCGCGACTCGCCACCCTTGTTCTTACCTTATCAAAGTAGTCCTTGCCTATGCCGCAGATGAAGCAGTTCGACTCCATATCCTCCTTGACCGATTCCAGCTGGTCACGCAGCTCACCGAACGCGTCAATGATCAAACCCTGGATGATGGCCAGCAGGATAACGATGACGAAGAAGAAGAAGGTGATGTCGAACAGGATGCGGTACACCTCGTACTCGTCCCCGTCCGGATCGCCAATCTCGTCACCGATGCCACCGCCCGCCCGCACACCCTTGTACAGATGGAACACGAAGCAGGTCGCCATATCGTGACACTTCCGATCGCCCTCCTCCCCATCGTCGTCCTCCTGCACGTAGAACTTGCGGAAGAAGTTGAACGCAATGACCGTGTAGATGTAGACGATGATCGTGAGCAGCATCACCGTCAGCACCAGCTGCTTGCCGTTGTGCGTGACCGACTGCAGGATCGTACGGAGCGTCTTAAAACCAACCGCCACATCGAGCAGATGGGCCGCGAAGAAGAACTGATTGAAGTTGCCCATCACCGAGAACGAGAAGTACCAGAGCGAGTACAGGAACGAGTTGTCCGTGATCGTGACGCCCGCCTTCCAGATCTGGTACCTCCAATCGATGTTAGCGATAAAGTGGAAGAAGCCGCCGCCCTCGTTCGCTTCCTGCGCGGCAAACGCCGTCTTCTCCATACCGAGCAGGTTCGAGATCGAGTCAAAGTCGTACGTTTCGCTGTACTTCTGGCGCACCTTCTTCTTCACGAACTTGTCCCAATAGTTGACCGGGAACGTTTTGGCCGATATCACCAGCTTGTCCCAGTGCGACTTAATGTCATCGTCTTCCGGCTGCTCCGCAATAAACAGCCCATCGAACTCGAGCCGACGGGCGATTTCCTTCTCGCGCTTGAAGATGGCCAGCGGTACCTTCAGATGGTAGTACGCGATCAGCATGGCGAGCGACACCAGACTGTGCAAGATGGCCGCCACACGCAGCACGTGCTCCATGTAGAAAAAGTCCTCATCCACCTGCACCTTCTCCAGTGGGTCTTCCTCGTCGCCTTCACCGTCACCACTGCCACCTTCGCCACCGCCCGATCCGGTTTCCAGAATGCCCAGTCCCGAGCCCATGCCCGAGCCAAGTCCCATCAGACCTTCGCCCGAACCACCTTCGCCCTCCTCCTCATCACCGAACGTCGTCACCTTGTAGAACAGCAGCATAAAGTTGATGCAGAACGCGAGCACGAGCGCCACGTACTTGAGGTTGTAGAAGTTGCGCGCCAGATAGCTGACGCACTTCTTCGTGTACTTGGAGAAATCGATCTGATGGACGGCGGCAGGTTCTTTAGTTTCGCTCGACGCCTTCTTCGATTCGGCCTCGATGCTGGCGAGTGTCGCTTCCTGTGCTTTCTGTGCCTCGGTACGCTCCTGAGCGGCCCGCTTGGCAGCCTCACCGCCCAGAAGATCGACCAGTGTCATCTGTTCGCCTGGCGGGACACCTTCTCCGGTCAGCTCGGCCGCTCCATCTTCGGGGCTTGATTCACCCGTTTCCTCGATGGAGGACGATGGGCTGAGAGCAGGGGATTCGTGCGGTGCCATACGGTACTGACCATTCTCTTCCTTGCTTATGTCTAATCCGAACGCCTGCACCGTACCCGGCGGTTCCTCCAACGGCAGTGGTGGCAGTGCACGCAGCGACGGTTCCGCCTCGGGGATCTGCTCTTCCTCCTCCTGGGCTGGGCCGCGCATCAGCGACATCAGGATGTTCACCAGGTAGCGGATCACGACCGACACGCCAAAGCCCGAGTAGTAGAACGCGTAGAAGATCATCTTGAAGAAGCCGACGATAATCTCGGGGAATGATTTCGACTGCAGTACGGTGATCTGGTGCTTGATGTTGGACGGGCTGATCATGTACATCGAGTAGGAGAGACCGTCCTTCACGGCCTGGATCGTTCGCTTGATCGGGTCGCGTGCGGCCCGCTCCTCCTCCTCCTCGCTGATGTACGTGAAGGCTTGATCGCGGCGGACAGTGCCACCGTCGTCGTCGCTGGCCATCAGTCCCGAAGCATGCGTCATCTCAAAGATGGCGTCCTCGCAGAAGTTGACGAACGCTTCCAGCTTCTCCTTGTCGCCGCCTTCCGTCACGATCGAGTAGAAGAAGGCACGCTTCGACTCCTTGATCTGTGGTTTCTCCCACTGCTCGATGTTCGCCTCCTTGATCTCGAAGTACACCCGCTCGATGCGCTTGGACGAGCCCATAATTTCGATGCGGCCCAAGAACGACTCGAAGTAGTTCAGCACCGACCCAGCCGTCTCGAGGAATCGGGCCAACCGCGGCTCGTTCGGCATATGCTCGGACAGGTTCGTGAGCAACACCGCCAAATTGAAGCCAATCTCCTTGGCCGGCTCGTGGAACCGGTCGACAAATCCAATGTAGTCGATCTTACCATCGTGGTTCGTCTCGCAGCACGCCAGCAGGAAGTCGATCTCCTCCGGCGTGTAGCTCTTCTGCTGTTCCATCTTTTCCCGGAAGTCTTTCGGCAGGATCCAGCCATCCCCGTTCGGGTCGATCTCCATGAAGCTCGGCGTGGAGGTAAGATCCTTCAGCTTCAGGAACATGTCGAAGTACTTCAGGATGAGCTCCACGTTCGAGGCCGACTCGACGAGCGTGTCCACCATCTGCTTGCCGATCGTACCGTTCACCACGTTGCCCTCCAGCATCGAGAGCATCATCGTGATCATGTCCTTCTGCAGGTTGAGCAGCTCCTTCAGCAGATCCACCTGGCTCGAGTGTTTCGACAGCTTGTCCTGCATGTGCGAGAACAGGAAGAGGAATCCACCGACCGCGTCCCACAGACGCGAGTGCGCGAGTGCCTGCTGATTCTGCGTACAAGGGCCCTGGATCACTTCCGTGAGCGTGTTAAATACCTGGCTCGCGACCCCGATCGCCTTGAAGAAGTTCGCCTTGCCAGCCGGATCGATCAGCTCCTTGCTGGAGTAGTGCCAGTAAAAGTCCATGATCGATTCCTGCAGCCGCAGCAGATAGTCGACCGTGCAGATGACGACGTTCACCGTGGTCGTGTTGCCCGCCTGCGTACGCAGATAGTTCTGCCAGTCGAGGTTGTGACCCTCGCACGTCAGCTGTATGAAGCGGAACAGGGCGCACGTAAATTCGGCATCGTGCATGTTCTTCTCGCCGGCCGCTCCCTCCGAACCAACGCCCAGACCCTCCGCCTTCGTGTTGCGCTCGAACGCATCCAGATCGAGCACGCTGCACGAGTTCATCAGGCCGGCGATCGAGGTGAAGAAACCGACGTCCTTCTTCTCCTTCAGATGGTTCAGCATGCCCATCTGGATGTCGATGTTACCGCCACGCAGCACGGCAATGCCCAGCTCGAGCGTACGCATCACCATCTCCGACGGGACACCCTTGGAGGCGGAAATGTGCAGCAGCACCATCTCCGCGACACCACGGTTCGCCAGACGGGCCTGATGGAACAGTAGCTTCTGCTTTTCCATCTCTTGCTCCTGTAGATAGAGAGGTGGGGAATAGTTAGTGGTGAGCCTTGCAGTGTGTTGAAATCATTGTTAAAAATTGACCCACCATTAGCTTTTCCATGGTCTACAGCAAAGCGTTAGCGTTTGTTAGCGGCAAGGTTGTTTTTTAGGTTAGTTTTAAGCCAATGGTCAATGTTTTAATCTACTCACATGAATGCTAGCACCACCCTCGTCCTCGCCAGCTTCCTCCTCCTCGTCACCACCCTCTTCCTCCTCCTCACCGCAGGAACGTGCCACGATGCTAGCGTACGACATGTACAGTGGATCTTCCTGCAGTGCACCGCTGCGCTCAGTCATCGCGCCACGGCAGAACGTTGTAACGAGCTGCGTAAGAGGATCCGGCTTGCCTTCTTCCTCTTCCTCGTCCTTCTTCTTCTTTTCAGCGTCCTCGAACGTTTGCTATTGGTGGGAGGAGAAGACAGGAAGATGAATAGTAATCAATTTATATGCCTAAACAGAGACGCGTTAGTTTTACTACTCACAGTAAGATCCTCTATCATGACCTCCTGGCCGACATTCTCATCCTCCAGCCACAGTTCCGAGTAGCTTCGGGCAAAAATGTTGCAGGCCCGATGTCTACAAGGGTTCGTTTAAAGTAGAAAATGGTTGTAATGGTTGATAAAGAGACAGCAAAGGAAAGAAAAGTGCATTAGTTTCAAATCACCCAATCAAACTGTTGCTTTGTTTATAGAATTAACACTAAATGCAACAAAAAAGAAACAAAATAATAAAACTAAAATAAATAATAAAGAAAGAAGCTAATAGAAAATAGAAAACATTCTGAAACATCAAACGAAAAAGTCACCAAAGTAGCAAAATGAAGGAATTAAACACGTTTAGTAGTGCGGTGCACTTCACAATAAAGCAAGAAAGTGAAACTCAAACAATAGCCGTGCAAAGGTTACAACCGAAACAAAACTTCACACGAAATTCGTAAATGATAAAACAAGTGAAAGAGTGAAAAACGTGAAAAATATAACTAAACAAAAAAGAAAATAAGAAAGAAAGATATGGTGAAAGGAAAGAAAGAATGAAAGAAAGGGGGGGAAACAAACAAAAACAGAGAGGAAGAAAGATACTACGCGCGGTAATAAAAGATACAAAACAACTCTGACAAAAAAAAAACAAACAACAGCAACCATTTGGCAAACGAACAAAGAAGAAAAAAAGTAGAATAAAGAAGGTAGAAATAAACCACCAGGAAATGGGAACAGGAAATAATATAAAAAAGGTAGAAATAAGAAAGACTCAGTCACCTGCTCAATCTATACATTGGTTTTGCTCTTAGACATGCAACAGCCATTTTGCGTCGTGCTTGTGATAAAACGTGTGTCCAATTAAGACCTTTAGCTCTAGGTCGGCATGCCTATATATATAGGTTTTTAGTTAGTAATGCTGGTTAGTGATTATTCTCGGATTTTCTTTTATCATCTCTGTTGTTGTTTCTTTTTTTTAATTTGTTTATTTGGGTGTAGAAATACGTTTGGCAGTGCAGCTGGCATTAGACATGGGTGAGGTTTGGGTTTGTAGTAGTAGTAGTTGTTGATGTGAGTGAGTGTGGTAGTAAGGTGACCGAAAACGGGTGAAAGATATATATGCTAACGAGTGTGCGAGCAAAGGTGTGGTGATGTACTAACTACAACAGCACAGCACAGCTTTGTCACTGACGTCGCTACGGGTTAGTCATACAAATGTCATCAATGGAGTTCGTGTTAGTCATAAGGAATGTCTGGATGGTTCATATCATTCATTTACTCTCATAGGAATTCATGTTTCAGACTGTTTCGTTTATGGAAGGGGAAAATAAAACTTAATACATGATTGTAATTACAGAAAACTAAATGCTATAAACGTTTTATGGCAGTTTTATAGGAATGTAAAACTTAGAATTGCAATATTCAAGGACAGTTCGATAATTGGGCTTTCCACAAAGTTGCACATCTGGTAAGAATAATGAGAGGGAAAATTTTAGATAAAATAATCCTATTTGTAGCACTCCTCATTGGAAAATCAAACAGCCATTCATATATACAGCAGGGTGTTGAAAACTTGTGTTATCTTTGCGTGGTTCATTAATTTTGAATTAGTTTTTGCATGGGCTTGGAGTAAATGGAACAATTGCCAAAAAAGTGTAGTAAAGATCATTCACCAAAAACACGCACAAGACAAGTAGTAGAGAAAGAGAGAGAAAGAGTGACAGAGGAAGAGCTTGCAACAGTCGAAAGATCGGAAGGAATAGTAAACGCGCTTGGTGGCTGCTTGGAGAGGACTTGTGTGGATCACTAGCAAGTAACTGAATTCTAACAATGTGCTGAGAGATGGAACAATTTGGGAAAGGATGTGAGAACGAATGATGCAAATTTGTTTTAAATTGATTTTTGCTGAAGGCGTGAGCAGTATCCATCTGGGTATGCATGTCGCTCTGTTACAGCGCTACGCACGGATTGTGGTTTGATTCATTATCTTTTTCAGATCCTAATTGGGAAAGGAAGTTTTGGAGGATGTGGTTAGTTTCATCACTGGCATATAAGATTAAAACTTGTTTTGCAGGGGGCGATCATTTTGCACGTAACTTTACTGCATTCGTTTGCTGATTGTTGCTGGTGTTTGGCAATGGATGGCTTGTTTTGTAGGTTGTTTGTTTTAATTTATTGGTTTCAGTTGTTTTTCTATGAAAAGAAGGTACGGAAAAGACCATGAACGAAAGTAAAACAACTATGTACAGGTCCAACTGACGGGACTTAACATTCTGAACAATACAAGAAGTAAAGACGTAAATAAGTAAAGAAAAAGAAACAAGGAAACACGAAGGGTAACACGACATCAAACACGTGTAACAGAAATGCATAACAACAAAAGAAAATAAAAAAAAGAAAAACAATCATAACAACAGGTGGTAAGATGCACAACGCACAACAAAAATCAATCCAAAACGTGAGTGAAGAAACAGAAGAAAAAAACATGAGCAAAAAGTAAGAAACAAAAAAGAAATAAATAACCAAAGTAAAACAAATGTATAATAAACGAAGATGCATAAGAAACAGGGGAAAAGAACGGATTTGTATACAACAGTAAAGAAATAATAAAAAACAGAAAAGAAAATAAGAGGAAGAAGTCGAACACAAAAAAAAAACTCCGGAGAAGGTGAAGACATAAAGTATAAGAAAATTAAAAAAGAAACCTTGGCAGTGAATGTAAGGAAACTTGTCTGAAACAGGCAATGACCGCTCGTTTTCTCTGTATCGAGACGCAACTTCGGTAAACATTTTTGCTTTGTTGTTGTGGATGGTCGATCTAGATCAAGGCGAAAGACAGATTTGGTTGTGGGTTTTGGTTGTTTGAAGAAGAGAAATAATACACGTTAAAGTCGTAGTCCTTGATGTCTTTCAAACGACATTATTCAAGTTGGTGCGATGAGCGCGATCGTTGCGATTCGGTTAGATCGATTCAAGAAGGTGTTAAAACACATAAAGGGAATGGTCGCTTTGATGTGATTGGTTGGGGGGAACGGGATGGTGTGTACGTCCGAATGTGATAGTATTGTGTAATCCGACCACTTACCATGTGCAGTCCATAAAGAACCTTCGCCATGGCGACGATGCGCTCGACCGTGTCTTCGATCTTGTTTTCGGGCTTCTTGTCCGTCTTTTCCAGCGTGTCCTGCACGATCTGTTCCTTCTTGCCAAGCTTCGAGTAAAGGTAGTGCTGCCAGGACATCTCGTCCGCGGGGTCGAGCTTGTCGGGCAGCGTGAGTTGCGTTCGTGCAAATTCAATCACCTCGTACTCGGGCATTTTCTGAAATGGGAGAAAAGGGAGATATTATAATGTACTTCAATATACATTGTTAGAGTTGAGGGCATACCTTCAGATAGCGATCTTTGCAGTGCTGCACCAGCTCCTGCTCCTTTCCGGCGAACAGGTTCAAACCGACCGGCAGCAGACGCTTCAGACAGGCCACCATCAGGCTGGACTGAATCTCCTTATCCTTGTCCCGCTTCTTGTCACGGCTGCGCTTCTTCTTCTTCACCTTACCGCCGGACGCAGGCTGATCGCCCGAGACGGCAGCCGAACGGCGCGTTGCAGTCGGCATGATCAGTGCCATGTTGTCGATCTCGTTCGCCGAGATAAAGTTCTGCTCCTCCTTCAGGAAGTACTGGCTCTTGGACCACACGTTAAAGATCTCCGCCACGTAGTTGTAGAGCTCCTCCGCCTCGGCCACATTATCCTTGAGCCAATGGTTGCGCTGCAGATCGACGTACTTGATCAGCAGTGGATAGAACGAGTAGATATCGCGGACCAGCAGTTGCCAGTCCTCCTGGATTTGCGCTTCAATCTGGGAGGTATCATCGGTGGAAGACTGTGGGCAGAGAGGAGAGCGATTCAGTAATAGGTGGAACTGTGGCATGACGACGTTCTGATTAAGATCGCCCCACTCACCTTGAGGAAACCACGCAAGCTTTCCTCCTTGTGGAACATGCTGTCGCAACGTTTCTTCACCCGCTCGGCCAACGGCAGGAAGACGTCCTTGAGCAGCTCCTCCGAGCTGTTGATGATGATCTGCTGGGTGTACGTCGCGATGCGCGTCATCCACGGTGCGTTCTCGTTGGCAATGTTCTTGCGGATCATCTTGAGCACGTTCTTCAGCAGATGGTTCATATGGTCGGCGGTAACCATCGTGACGTGATTGCCCGACTGGGGGCTCACATTGTCCGGGCCCTGGTTCCACCAGAACGGCAGGTACGAGCAGAGCAGCGGCAATATGACATCGATAATGTGCTGCGCCTCCTGGTACGTCTTCTCCGACTCGACGAACTGGTCCACCTCGGACAGGATCGACTCGAGCGTCGGCATGCAGCTCTCCATCTTGCTCATGATGTCCTGCGCCTCGAGCGACGTATCGGCAATACGGTTCAGCAGCGAGAACGGGTTGTGCTTGTTGGCGTGCGGCTCAAGGAAGGCCACGGGGAAGCAGGAGCTGAACGCGCCCAGACAGGAGCCAAGGGCGGGCTTGTGGCGTTCCAGCTCGGTTTTAAGATACTTACGATCGCGCGTCAGCGACATGTCGGTACCGAGCGTGTAGAGAGCGGATAGGATCTTGTAGGATGCGACCTGAATCTCATCCACTGTGTGAAAAGCATAATTTTAGAGATAGACGTTAATAACAGTTTTGTAGTTGAGATGCATTCAGATTCATGAATCCGATCCAGTTTTATGCATCATTAGCCAATAATTAGACTACTATAAGTGTGTCTACTTACACAACAAGTCACTTCCATAGTCACACGCTGCCAGATGATCGAATAGCGAGGTCAGCACCGGCAAGATCACCTGGTTAACGTAAGCCAGCGACGTAGACGTCTTGAGATGCGTTCCACGCAGCCGGTCGTATTTGCCCTCCGTCAGGTTAACGATCGTCTGGCCCAAATCGTCAGCCGTGTTGTTGAAGAACGTCAACATCGAGGTACGAATAAACTCGGGACAGTTCTTCACCAGCGATTTGGCATCGATGCTCTTTACCAGCACCTGCAGACAGCGGACGGTGATGCGAACATCCGCTCCGAACGCTGCCAGCCGGTGGCGCAGCAGACTAGCCAGCTTGCAGAACAGTCCCGCCACCATTTCCTTCTCCTTGAGCGAAGCCGCCCCAACGTTGTTGGTGGCGGTAGCGATTGCAATGAAGTAGTTGCGGTTGGTGGAGAAGTACTTCTCCATCAGCGGCAGGACGACCTTCGAGAAGAACTTGATGTCCCGCGAGCAGGTCTTGAACGACGAGCGACGGCTGAAGGTAGATGAAGGTTTCAGCAGCTTCATGTTGATCGTAGCACGATCGCTGTAAGAGATCAGCTTCTCCAACAGCGAGTAGGCGAAACGTAGCTCGATCGCGGCCGTACTCATGCCCGGCTCCTCGGTTTGACCGCGCGATGGTCTGTAATCAAACAATCGAAACATTTTACTATCGATTGGATGAACCTAAAGAACCCCAAGAAACCTACTTGTGCAGCTTAAGTCCCTGGTATTGCAGGTACTTCAGGAACTCTTGCGAACGCTCACGATCCTTGCGCTTCTCCTTGTCCGTGAGC
Source organism: Anopheles epiroticus (assembly GCA_000349105.1). Classification (NCBI taxonomy): domain Eukaryota; kingdom Metazoa; phylum Arthropoda; class Insecta; order Diptera; family Culicidae; genus Anopheles; species Anopheles epiroticus. Next base: position 308,214 of record KB670503.1, read on the forward strand.
AGATCGTACGGTACCAGCTGGGCGTGGATCGCTCCACCGCACTGGTTGAGCTCCTCGTTCTTCTTCTTCGCCCAGATGTCGTGCGAGTTCTCAGCCAAGCGTTCGGCCATGTTTTGCATCTCTCTGCTCAGCGTTAGGTTGGTCATGTCGACCGGGTGCGGGTTGTAGTTGAACGGTGAGCCAGTGTCGCCCTGCAATTCCTGAGGTAAGTTAAATTTGTTCCCAAAGAGGGGACGAATACCAAGCGAACGGTGCGAAACACACGCACGCCAAAGTCGATGATCCACGCACGGGACACGGGACGGCATGGTGGTGGTTGGTTGAACATGATAACACACAAAATTGTTGTTGGTGGTGTCGAAATTGATGATACGCAATTTTGAGCAGGTGTGCCATTAGTTGAAGCAATTTTGGAAGAATTGGTTGGGTAATGGAAAAAGGAAAAAGGAACACAAATATTAGACACAAATAAGTGACTAGGAAATGATTTATGTTCCGGAAGATAAAGGTGTAAGTCAAGCACCAGTGCTTTGAGGAATATGAGGGGCTCTGAAACAAACCAAGAAACGGAAACAAATTTCAAGCCTTGAGAACAACCACTTACAAGATTAGGCTTGGATTGGCGACGCATTGAGCCACGGTTCGACAGTGGCACGTCACCCTCGGAGTGTTCGATTCTCCAGTGCAGCGCCAACAGGGCCTTCAAGCTCTCCCGTACTGGTTCGCGGTAGCGTTCACGCTCCTAAAACATTGAAGAGTTATATTTATTATTCTTATACACAGTCAATGTCCCATTGAATCTACTTACATATTCACTGAGCGTATTGTACGGCTTCAGACGTGGATGAGTTTTGTTCGTATCCGACCACTGATCGCCGTACGTCCATCCGTTCTCCAGCTTACGGCTAGCCCACGCGTCATGGTAGTGCTCGCTAAACTTCTGCACAATCTGGTTCAGATCGTTGGTCAGCTGAACCGCGGTCGTATCGATCGGCTGCGGGTTGTAGTGCGGCTGGTCCGGACCACCGCCCGTCGGCTTACCGTACAGATCGTCATCGGAGTTCTTGGACAAGCTGTAGTCCGGCGGCAGAGCACAACCAATTGCAATCAAGCACGGCAGTGCCTTGCCGAACAGTTCCGGATCGTAGTCCATGTTGCTGAGCGAGTCGAAAATGTTGGAGAACAGCAACATCGTAAGCCGTTTCTCCTCGTCCGACGACGCACCGAACTGGGAGGCTTGACCGCCACCGGTAGTGCCGTAGTACTTGGCGCAGCGTTCGTAGTGCAGCGTAAGGAGACGCAGTGCAACGGTCGTGTATTCCGACAGCTTCGACACGTCGATGGTGAGCTTACGCAGCAGCTTCAGCAACATCGCCGGATGCATAGCGGATGTTAGGGCAACCAGGAAGTCAGACACTGCTTCACGCTGTCCCTTGGTGAGCATGCGGTTCTTCGACATGCGGTAGACCGTGTGCAGAGTGGCGTCCAGTAGGCTGGCATAGTTTTCTGCCTCGTTGTAGAACTTGGAGTGCTTGATGAGCAGCGGCAGAATCGAATTACCAATGTACCGGTTCATCGACAGAGCCATGTCACTCTCGGAACCATCGCTACGGTCCAGCATGGTCGCAGCACGCAGATCCGGCAGGAAGGCGTCCTCCAGCAAGCGGTAGAAAAGCTCCTGCGTTTCAATACCGTAGACACGCTCCAGGAAGAGCACGATGCTCTGCTTGTGGCCGGGCACCAGCCCGGACGGCATGTCGGACTTGGGCCTATCCTCGCCCAGGGCGGGGTTCGTCAGCGTGAACTTCAAGCTCAACACGCCCTGCAGATCTTCCAGTGGTACGAGCGAACGGAGAATGGCACGTGCACGTAGCGACTCGTTCTTGCCCTGCTCGATGACGGCAGCGTCCGGTGCACAGCGGCCAAGCAAATCCACCAGTGTACAGTAGAAGCACAGGATGGCCGCACCGGTGTCGATGTAATCCTCATCATCATCGCCCTCGGGCAGTGGGTGCGAGAAGTTCAGCCCCGTGATCGTACCTTCCGCTTCGTCCTGCATCTTCCGACGCTCCGAGATACGCTCCGACATCTTGTTTGCGTCAATGATGGCCTTCAGCAGACCCTCACCTTCACCACGCAACGCCGGTCCAAGACACTCGGGACGGCGAATGAGCAGCCGAATGACAAGGTTGGCATTCTCCTCCACACTCTCGCCATTGACCCACACGCAGAAGCGCAAGAAATCAAGGTAACGTTCACCTTCCACCGGATCCCAACCGAGATCGGGGTAGCCGCGCTCGATCAGCTCTGAATTGCTCTGCAGTCCACAGCGGGACAGATAGATGGCAATCTTCTCCAGATAGTGCTCACGCAGCGCTAGCGCCAACTCGGTGTTCTCCATCAAGCTGGAGTACGCCACATCCAACGGGGTTGAGCCGCGTAGACTTGGACGTGAGAGGAGAATGTTGGAGTTTTCCAACAAGAAATCGAAATGATCAAACATGGCCTTCTGATTCTGACGTCCCGTTCGGCAGAAGTAGCACAAGAAGCGACAGCAAGCGACCACCATCTGATGGGAGGTGTCCTTCTCCTTCGGTGCTGCCTCCTCGCCATCGGCCGTCTGGACCGGGGCATCGCTCTGTGCCTGTGCCCGACGTCCCAGCGTGTTCATCATGACCGCCATAACGTTCTCGTGCACACGCAGAATGCGGATCAGATCCGGATGCTGGAAGAAGGTATGATTGTTGACCAGCTTCCACAGCCGCTTGCGCATCAGCTCCTCCTCCTCCTGGCTCATCTGGACCGGCAGCAGGGCACGGATCTGACTGAGTCCGACCCACATGTTCGCCACATCTCCCTTCGTCTTGGAGTTGATGACGTACGTCTTGTTGAGCGCCTTGATCAGCTCACCGATCGTGTCGTACTGGCGCACCAGCAGCCCAAACATCTCCCGCACCAGCTTCGGGTTCTCGATCTGCGACTCCTCCGCCCAGGAGACGATCTGCTTGATCAACACCTTGCGGAACACCTCCTCGGGCGTTTTCTTCTCCTCCTCAACTGGTTCCTTGGGGTCTTCCTCCAGCTCCTTGACGGCGTTTATGAAGTTGTACAGCTTCTTCAGTGCACCCGGCTTGCCCTCCTCCAGCTTGTCCGCCTCGGGCTCTTCCGGTTCCTGCAGCGCATTGAGTGACACCTTACCCATCAGCTTTTCGTGGAACTCGATCAAACGGTTGCGAAGCTCGGGACCGCAGGAAGCGTTCTCGAGGTCGTCCTCCTCCAGGTTTTTGTACCCAAGGATGGCGTTCATCTGCTCGCGCGGCGGACAACGGAACTCACGCGTCTTCTTCGCCGCAACGGCACTAGGCAGATCAGACTGCTTGATCTCAATGTATCTAGGGAAACGATACAGTAAAGTAAGACATGGACGGCCATTCAAACTTTTCCGAGAAATATAAACCTTACCTTCTCAACTGATCCTGCTGCAAGTCACCGACATAGTTATGGGCGAACGCGATAATGCTCTCAACGCGATGGCGCAGCTGCACATCGTACAGATGGTGCAGCAGATAGCACATCTGCAGTTTGGCCCCTTCCGCCATCTTCATCGTCAGTAAACCCTTGCGATGCTCATCCTTACCCTCCTTTTCGAACGATGGATCCCACGTCTCGGGATCGATCATAATCAGCAGCTTCTCCACATCCTCGTTGGTAATGACACCAACCAACAGCAAACGATCGATCAGCTTGATCAATGGCCTACAATGTGGATTTTGAGTCAGTGCACTGCAACTCCAAGTCAACTACAGCAACTGGTCCATACTTACAGGAAAAGATTCTCGTTGGATCCACCGATCGGATCGCGATTGTGTACCTGATTGATCTGCACCGCCTCCTGCAGCGCGCTCATCACGAACTCTCTCACCACCTCGAGTGGGAATCTTGGCGAATATAACGAGTCAATTGCCGGTATGGGTTCACTGGAAGAATCTGGTGCTACTATTGTCGGCATATTCGATTGTGAGGGTGTGGGTCTGGGGAAGGAAGAATAATGGCATGCAGATGTTGAGGGACGAAGAAGGTACCACGGAAAGGTTTGATGAACGGTGGGAGAGTGAGCCACAGCTCGCTCCGCTCCGATTAACCGAGGGGGTTAGAAGAGTTAACGTTTATGGTGCAAGAAGTCCATGAATAGCGGTGCCAGAAGCGTGCTGTTCTATTCAGGGAGTTCTCCGATGAGAACGAACACACGTGTGAGGGGTAGTAAGTGGGTTATCGAAGTGGATTAGAGGCCCATCACGCAGGGATTGAGCTACTTACGCTATCTCCGTCATGTTCATTTCCGGTCGGACGGAAAGCGTTTGCAGCGAGCGCAACGAATGACACATTTCCGGATCGTTGTAGAGCTCCCGCAGATCGCTGCCCAGTGGGATGATGTACTCATTCTTACAAACCTCCCTGTGAAATAAAATTGAAAATAAGTACACCAAGAAAGTCCAAGAGAAACACTTAAGCTTACATAGTGGTAGCGTGCGATTCCAGATGCAGCGAAATCAGCAGATCGTAGAATCCAAGCCGCAACGGACCGCTCATGTACTCCGACTGGATCGCGTACAGCAGCTGCTTCTGGTCGACGTGCGAGCACAGCGCATGTGCGGCACGATAGTTCGACTGGTAGCAGAGCGCTGAATAGAGCGTCAATGTGTGCGCATGGAACTGCAGCAGACGATCGGTTTCGATCAGCTCCAGAATATCGATGCAGCGGTCCTCCTCCGGAATGTGGAGTGCCAGCATCGAAACCGGATCTTCGCACAGCATCGACCAACCACGGATGTCCGACAGCTTGAGGGCGTGCACCTGCAGCGCGGTGTTCGGTACGCGAGCCCACTGATGAGGCTTCAGGCACTGGACCTTCAGTCTCGGCGGGAACTGGGGGTTGATATGCTTGTCGCTGGTTGGCAGGACGGCGGCCGACAGCGGGAGCGTCGTCGGAGTGCGACCCAGCTCGATCTGCAGGATCTCCTTGCTCGTAGCCTCGACGAAGATGGCCGGGAAGAGCTTGGTGTCCGGCTCCATCAGGAAGACATGGGACGTTTCCTTGCCCTCGCAGGTGAACCGAATCGTACCGGTAGCGGTATCGACGAAGCATCCAACAAACATACCTTGCGACGCGCCCTTGCCGGACGAGTCCTGAGTGACTTCGTTGAACAGCTCGTCGGCACGCACCATGTAGCACGACTGACGGTTGACGCTGAAACATTTGGAGCAGTTGAATTCCTCCGTTCTTACATCACACTCGATAAGATACTTACATCTCGATGGTTTTCTCATTTTCGTCCTCAACGTAGATGGCAGCGTGGCGCACCTTGTTCTGGTTGAACTCCTTGCTGTGCACGTGGTACTGCGTCGTCACCCAGCCCACGTACACGTGCGTCGGATCCTGGCCGGGGAAAATGCGCACCCCGTAGAAGTACTCGTTGATTAGCCGCAGACATTCCGCGTCGTACACCTCGTTACCGAACGACTCCACCTGCGGGCTGCCCATACCCTTGCGCTCCGGAGCCATCGGGGGCTGCGAGCGCAGATCGCTGTTCGACAGGCGCGTCGCCTGTCCACGCTGCGTCACCTTCAGGTTGCTCTTGCGCGGTTCCGGCTCCGGCGTGCGACGATCCTTCAGCTTGTCCTTGCTCTGATCGCGCTTCTTGCCAAACAGCCGGAACGGGCTGCGACCGCGCTTCTTGCGATCGTCACCACCCTCCAGCTCGTTGTCGGAGTACGCATTCAGCTCGCCGTCGCTCGTTGCCTCCCCGTTGATTTCGATGCCCGGCGGGCTAAGGCCACCACCGCGCGCCTGATGTCTCGATGGACGTCGCGGACCGTTGCGCATCATCTCGTCCGCCTCGGCCGCATCCTCCGAGTAGTTACGGTGCAGACCCTTGATGTCGTTCATCGTGAAGCCGCTGCGCATGATGTGGTCAAAGTGAGCCGGAGCCGAATGATCCACCTCCGTCATCAGACGATGCTGACGGATACGGATCTCCTCCCAACGGCGCATCTTCTCCTGTTCACTGTACGGTGGCAAAGCAAAGTATTTAGACTTCTTCTTCATGAAGGACATGCAACTCGTTTTTCCCTTACGTGATGAAAGTGTTGGCGCACGTTACGGGGAGCGACAGACGCAAAAACTCCCAGTTGGCCTTCTCCATCGTCTCGAACGTGTTGTGCGAAATCTTCATGCACGGCGGTGTATCGGCACCGCCCGGGATACGCGTCACGTCGATCTTGCACTCCGGAATCTCATCGGTGTTTTCAAAGATCGGCTGATCCTTGGTGTACCAGTGAGTGACAGGACGCTTCATGTTGCTGTTCGTATAGAAAGATAATCATACAGACATTCAGAAAGGTGCTCGCATGTTTAGAGCACATATTACTTACACACAGAACGGCTCGTAGCCTTCCTGCAAGCCGCAGGTAGTGAACCACTTCAGAGAGTCCACATCCTGACCGTAAACTACACGGGCTTTCTGTCCGATCTATATGGAGAAGAAGATAAAAGTCGTTTTAAATGTCCGAAAGACATTAAATGCAACACTACTTACACCAATGGTACAGGCTGGAACGAATCCAACACCGTCCGGTGCGTTGACATCGGCAAAGGTAGTCTCGCCACCGAGCGCATCCATCAGCAGCTCACCGTTGAGCGAGAAACCTAGTGCGAAGTAGAGCCAGGTTTAATTACTATACGATCCTCTACAAAACCGCACAACAACTCGTTCGACAGATAAATCAGCAAGTTATTAAGGTATGTTATATACAGGCAAGGGCAAAGTACGGAACACTTCTATACAAGCGAGAGTTCTATTAAAGCACACTCTGTTTTGGGTGCTATTAGCTGCTGCGTTTCTAGTATCATGCGTGTTAGTTACATGCGACGAAGAATAGTCTCATGCTCTTAGTCGCTAAGTGTTGTTGGACTAAAGGTCGCGAGATTTGTTTATTTTGGAGCTTTAACAGGTCTTCATTAAGAACCAGAGAAATCTTAAAACAAAATCGATTTAAAGTGTGAAAAACGATTGTGAAGATTAATTGTGAATTGAGCCATACTAAAGGTATTATTGGTACTAATGTTATCACTGTTAGCTGCACATGTTAGAGACAGTACAAGTTGAAGTAGAACGAGTCGTATGTTTTGCATTAAGATACTGCCTTATTTTATATTATTTTCTGTACAAATGATCGTGATGTCCTCTTATCGACTATCGTGGAATGGTGGTTCTTTTTACAAGTGTTTACCATGTTGCGTTCCATGAATTAAAAAAGCATTTAAGAGAAGCGGACTCATGTTGAACTATGCAAGCGAAAACGTTATAGTGAAGCAGAGAATTAAAAACAGAAAGCCAAAAATTAAATGCTTTTGATTTAAGCTAGATTTAATTGGTAGTTCGATAAATCGAAAACGTAAAAACGGTAGTAAGGATGTAAAAATAGAAGGCTAGCTATATTAGTTGGTCGGATTCTATAATTTGATATGTGATCCTTACTGATCGTATGATCCACTAAGTCAAGAAATACACCGACAATATCGCCTGGTACCCACTGTTTGCCGAACGACTCCGTTGCACCGCCGGACACTTTCTCTTCCTGTATGCCGTGTGTGTTTACATCACACGTACGTTTTTTGGTTTATTTTCGTTCGAAATCAACGGTTTTCGTTCAGGAGGAAAATGGGTTGGTTTTGGTTTTTGGTTGGGGTGGGGTTTTTGGTTTCGGATCGTTGCCGTCGGTGTCGCAGGTTTAAATTTGCCAATAGACATGGAATGAAGGACGCAATTCATTAGTCGGTAGGATGACGAAACGTGGTGTTGGATGGTGGTGGATGGTGGTGGGAAAATTTTTGGTTTTTTTCCAGTGCCGGTGGCCATGTAGCGCGTGTTTTGCAGCAGATTCAGAAGATGTATTATAGTGTTTTTTTTTTGCAACATCGTCACACGAAACATCCCGGCGGGATGTGTTGAGGATGCACATACGTTGGAGGGTGATGTAAAGGGATGGTGGGAGTTAACACAGTCGAACACAAGATGAAAAGTATTGGAAACCAATAGAAAGAGAGAGAATATAGAAAGAGAGAGAAAGAGAGAGAGAAAGAGAAAAAAGAAAATCAGAAAGGATAAGAAGAATTTGTAACGATCGAGGAGACGGTTTCCGAAACAGGTTAACACGCTAGATAGTTTCAGAAGATTTCGACGTCCAAACACAAAACTTTTTAGATTTTGCGCCTTCTATTTTAGTATTTATCTCTTTATATTCACACAGCTAAAACCGGTTTCCAAACTCTCAGATATGTTCATGAGACCTAACAACGCAAAATGAAAACAGTAAGTCACTAAAACAGAACGAGACAGAGAGCGAGAGAGTGTTGAGGTGAACACATGATGGTTGCAATTACTTGGAGCAATTTTATCGCCAGACAACGAAGGTCAACACGCCAACATTTAACATACAGGATAGAAAGAGGTGTAAGAGGTAATGGAAAACGGTGACAGTGAGTGTCTGAATTACCAGAAGTAGCGAGAGAGAAAGAGAGTCTTGATGCTAGTGAAACAAAACAAAACATAAATTCCTGCTTTTCTTCTGCATGTGACTGCTGGTGGACAGAGATGCGTAACGAATAGATAAGAGTAGTACACAACGAGTAAAAAGAAAAAGATAAAACAACACGCACACACGCAAAAAACGCGCGTCTTTGGTTGGTGTGCGGCAACGCTCTAGCTTACTCATGCTCTTCTCGTGGACGTTTATGAAGCAACCGATGATGTCTCCGATCTTATAGCGTCTACCAAAGTCTTCGACCGTGTGCAGATGCATCTTGCGTGCCTATACACACACACCTCAGCATGGTGGATGGGAACGTACAGAGGTGTAACGGGGGGCGACATCAATTGAACGAAAAATTGGGGAAAGTGATCAGATATAGCGCACGCAATGGTTGGGAAACTACTGCTACCCCACAACGGACTCCTACTCAGCGAGGACTGTGAAGGGTAGGCTTTGTGAGGGATGGGCTGATGGAATTCTGAGGTCCTGTGACCGAGGTACCGAACTTGTCTTTAAGCGAGTGTAGAGGCTTAGGGCACTACCTGAACCAACGTGATGTGTACGTGATGACTTTAGGAGGGAAATGTCTACAACACAATCTACTCACATTGTATCCATCAAAAGCCCACGAGGCATCGTCACTTCCAAGCATCGTGCCAGGATTACAGTCAGCTCTAGCCCAACCGACCTAAAGAAAAGAAGGAAAGAGATGTAGACGGCACTCTAACAGCTTCTCACCAAACCGAACCTTACCCGCATAGGACCAGCAGTAAGCACCTCGAACTCGAAGTACCACTTGCCAGAAGTCACCGCGTACGTGCGCTCCACACGGTACGTCCGGTAGGCGGCAAACTTCTGACGTAGCGCCTCGGCGGCGAGCGCCTCGTTCGCCTCCCCGGTCGGTGGATCCAGATTGTAGCCGTAGATGAGCAGCGTGCGCACGGTTTCGGATGCCGTGTCTCTATTCGCCTTCTTGATCGCTTCGTCCACCTTCGAGTACGGCACGAGATGCGGACTGCGCAGGTTCTCCGAGTCCTCGTTCAGCCCGTACGTCCAGCCCTGCTGGATGCGCTCCTTCGCCCACAGGTTGTGCGTGTTCTCGGCCAGCTGATCGACCAGCTCCTCCATCTTGGGCGTCAGCACGGCCGCACTCAGATCGAGCGGTGCCGGCTTGTACCCGTTGCCCTGCATGTACGGATCGTTGGGCAGCCGGATCGGACGGATGCGTGCCGGCGGTTTGTCCATCGAGATGTAGTACCCGAGTGCCAGGATGGTTTTGAGCGTCTGGACGGCAAGCTGACAGTCGTAGCGCTTTTCCGCCGCGGGCAGCTTCTCGAACGACGTCAGGCACGGATGGATGCGGTACACATCGTCGCGCCGTTCGCCCCACGTCCAGCCCGCCTCGATCTTGTTGAGCGCCCACATTTCGTGGATGTTCTCCGCCAGCTTGTCCTTGATCGTTTCCACCGAGGAGGGCAGCGTGACGGCGGACGTGTCGACCGGCTTCGGCACGAACGCGGTGTCGTCCTCCACCAGCCACGGGCCGGCCAGTACGTTCTTGTTGAGATTGCCGAAGAAGAAGCACGGATCGAGGCTAAGGTTCTGGTGTGGCATAAGGCACTGCACGAGCGGCGAGAAGCCGGGCGGTGGGTTAAACTTTAGCCGCCCATTATCACCACCGAACAGGAAGCGGCAGCTCAGCTTGGACGAGCAGCTCATCACCGGGAAAAACATGCCGTCCAGGTTAAAGTCGGTGAAGCAACCCTGCACCGGTTCCCCATTGAAGGTGAAGCGAATGACGGGCACGCTCAGATCCAGCGTGCAACCGATCACGTCACCCTTCTTGATGAACGGTTCTGTCACTTCGCGCGGCACCACGCAGGTGCGCCGGCCAGCCGACCAGAAGTACACACCGTCGAACCCGTAGGAGAACAGATCGTCACCGACCCCGTTGCCACCCCACTTCTCGCCACCGCCCGGGTACGGCACGTAGCCGGCCGTGTTGGCCCACCCGATGCGCAGATGCGGCGTCATGTGCGTCATCTGCTCGATGTGATCCATCGTCACCTCGAAGTACCACTTCTGGTAGATGGCGGAGCCTTCCACCCGCCCGACAAAGATGTTCGGCCGAATGCTGGCCACATGGTCGACGAGCCCGGTCTGGAGCAGCAGATTCTTCCCCGGCAGCAGAAAGTCACAGATGTTGTTCTGCGACGAGCGCACGGCAACACCGTTACCAACGCACAGGGAGCACAGTACGTCCAGCACCTTCGGGTCGCGGCCATGCTTCTCCAGCAGCGAGATGATCACCTTGATGTGCTCGTCACGCATCATGTTGAGCGCCTCCGGCGAGTCAATCAGCACGCAGTGCAACACATCCAGCATGCCGGAACCTTCGCTGGACGCTTGCGAGCCGAGTCGCGAGAACAGCCAGTTCAAGCGGTTCGAGTTGGCGAACTGCGCACAATTCGTGTGATTGCCCTTGATGATGGCGGCAAGCAGCTGGTACAGGTAGCCCGAGATCATATCCCAGCTCTGACCGCTTTCGTCGCTCGCCAGAAACGAGGCCAGAAAGCCCTGCGACGAGATGACGTTGATCTTGTCGATCGCCTCGAGGATGAGGTTCAGCACGCCCTCCTCCTGGAACAGATCCTGCCGATTGCGCAGCGCGCGCAGCCGGTTCTGCTTCTCCTCGTGCTCCATGTCGTCCTCCGGCTGGGCGAAGTAGTTGATCAGATCCTCCAGGCACATCACCATCTCGCCCAGGTTGACCGTCTGCAGGAAGATCGAGTGACGGCGATTCTCCTGCAACGTTTCAAGGCCACTGTGGGAAACAGAGACATCGATTAGTTCCATGAAGGTTCCCAAGCTGTTTTCGAGCCTGAATTCGTTGCTACAAGTTCTCGAAAGTAGGATCGCCTTGACGTCCATTTCTCCAATGTCTTACCTAATAAACTTCGTGAACAGGCTGCTGCACTTGCGGATGACGCGGGCCGTGCGCGACTCTTCCTCCTGCGAGCGCGAAAAGTCCAGCCCGTCGTCCATCTTGCCCTCCTCGTGCAGTATGGCCTGCTTCTCCTCCACTTTGCCGACGCCCTTCTTCTTCGTCTCGTAGCTCTTGTAGCTGACCCACAGGCCCGACTCGTAGTGCTGCATGATGACCGTCGAGTCACCGTACTTGATGATCGGCGCTCCGATGATCTCCAAATCCTTGTCCTCCAGCACCACCTTCTGGTCGTCCTTCTCGAGGCGCAACACAAAGGCGGTCTGCGAGGTGGTCGCTTGGTCGCGGCTCATCAGGATCAGCTCGTTGTTTTCGTTCACCCCGAGGTACCGGCCGGTGGTAAGATGGCGGATGCGCATCGGATGCGACCAGTTGATGAAGCCACCGGCCCACTTGGTTCGGGCCAGCTCGAGCCGCCACAGCGAGCGGGCCTGCGACATAACGGAACCGCCCTCGTACACGACAATGCTTTTGTGACAGTAATGATGGAAAGGATAAGTACAGATTCTTAAAGCTTCTTGCGCTCGCATACTTACTTCTGGCCCGAGTCTAAGCTCCAGGTACTCGGGATCGTTAGACATTCGTCACCGCCGTGGAAGAACCGAAGCACATCGCCACCGAACACGTAGCCGACGTACTTCATGCGCGAGATGCCGGTCCCGTACGGCTGCACGCTCCAGTGCGTAACATGGAAGCTAGCGTTTACGATCGACAGATCGTTTTCCTTGGTCGTGTGCTGTCATGCGCAAGGAGAGAGGGTTAATCTCGTCGATGGAGTGAGGGGCCTCGGGTGAGCGAGTAAGGGACGAGCACAACTTACCAGGTATCGCTCGGTAGCGACGGACACCAGGATCAGATCGTCACCGACACGGACCTTCTCACCCTCGGAACGTTGCTTGCTGGCGGGATGTACCGTCCACCAACAGGCCTCACCTTGGCTGTGCTCCTGCAGACCGACGTCGAACGACAGCTTATCGTTGGAGGACGAAGTTGACAGGCAGGCAAGGTACTGGAACGACAGGAAGGCTAATTAATGCGAGAAAAGAGGAACACAGCTGGTTGGTCTCAAAGCTCAAGAGATTATTGGTCCAAAATCCAAAGGATATGGAACGGAAATCAGTGGTATTATCGTCTTTTAAGCTAACGACATCTGTTGACAGGAAGCGAAAGCGGCCAAAAACAGTTTTAGCTTACACTTTTGATTGTTTTAATATGTTTTATGTAATTTTTCATTACTTTTCAACACGTAGAACTGTGTGATGCACAGAACACGCTCAATGGACGATGTTTTTATGGTCGATTTGTAAAAGATAGCCTTTTCTGAAGAAGAATCCAAACACCGCTAGGTGGCGCTAGTGTAAAACTAGATTGCACTAGCTTATTACGCTCCATATCCTTTTAGACTCCAATAAATTCCGAGGTAACACGGCCACTTTTGTAGCTGCAGAAGGTCCGAGAAAGAGCTATAAAACGCACAGCTAATCTTACTTACCATATCACTGTTGTTGTGACGCAACAGGATAGCATTGCCGTAAAGCAGCGTACGATGGCCGGACCCGGTACCCTTTCCCTGTCGTTTTGTTGTATGCAATAACCGAAAAGTGTTATTTGATTAGGAGGAGAAAAATACGAAAAAAGGACAAAAAGAACGAAATAATCATTTTAGTAAGATTGTACATCGTACAGCGCGAAGAGTGGCTTGAGGGTTTAGAACGCCATTCGCACAAGACAAGGTAAGCAGCATTTTCATCGTGCTGCCACGTAACGTGTTGTTATCACTTCGGTTGTAGAGGAGGTTCGGGTTTTTTCTTTTATCAAGAAGTGGTTTAATTCAACATGTTGGGTTAATAAATCCATTCCAAAGGCAAACAGGGAAGTTTAAAATTGCTCTATTCTACTGGGTTTATTTCAGTCACTGGTCGCTTAATACATCAATGTTTCAAGAGTTAGCTGGTCGGCCGATAAGATCAAATGATTACAAGACAATATTTACAGCGTTTAGATTGATGCTGTTAAAATCGATGCAAGCATACAAACATGCTTTGATGTGTTTTAAACAAACGTGAGGTTGTTTTACGATTGTACCGAAACATGCAACTGATTGTCTATTAACCTCTTAGAAAACATAAGGACAAATTTCAACTTAAATTGAAACCAAGAATAGTTTTATAATATTGATGCTTTGTAAAGGAAGAAATATTACGGTTGCCACTCTGCAATCAGCACTGGCAGGCACAAAAGTTGGAATCATGCTTAGCCAAGGGGAAAATAGTAAGCATGAACTAGTTCAGCTTTCGGCAACCGCGCAAAGTATGTACAAAAAAGGAAAGGAATGTGCTTCATCCTTCCGCGTTACGAGAACATTTCGTCGGCACAAACACAATTCGTTCCCATTCAATGGACGGCAATATAAAGAAGAAACTGTAAGGTTTGAATTTAAGTATGGTAAAGAAAGAAGGAAACATGATGACAAAGAGGTTAAGTTAGATAAAAGATGAATAATTTAGAAAAAAAAGGAAAATAATAAGAAAAACATTCCGAATTGATTAGTGAGGTGAGAAGTAAATTTTGAAATTAATTTGAACGAATTAAAAAGAAACAAAACTAACAGCCAATTATGATAAACAGCATGAAAGAGTATGAAAGTAAGGAAATGAAGAGAAGAGTAAAGTAGAAGTAAATGAAAGTAGAGAAAAGTGATGCAACGTGAAGGAACACGTTGCACATGAAACGAACAGGGAGAAGAAAAGAGAAAGAAAGAGAGGGACAGAAATGGAAAAGAGAAGAAATACATGATGCATGAAAATGCCAGGCCGGGCAACGGTAAAGGCGCAGCAGACACAGAAACAGGAACGAAACAGCCAAGTAAAGAAACAGAAAGAAAAACAACACGTAGCAATGAAAATCGAAAAAAAAAACAACAACAGGGAAACACTCAAGAAGGGAAAGCTCGTATCGTGGTATGCGAGCCGAGCCGCTACAACGCTCGGATGGGATCCCTCACACACATCGCTTAGCACGCTGCCAACTTACTACCGAATCGTTTCCCTGAAAGTAGATTAAGCCGAAAAAATAGGTTCTGGTATGAGAACGAGGTTGTCTTGGGAGTTACGGAGGACGGGTTTCAACCCCTTCAGCCCTGTTATTTAGTAACTTTATTTGTTTTCGCTTTTGTTCTTCAAGGGAGGACTCTCCAGAAAAGGGGTGAAAGAAGTCGGTTCGTGCTGGTTCGCCTTGTCAAAAAATCTCATAATTCTAATCTCCTAATTTAATTGCCCATGTTGAAAGTGTCGGGGAAGAACCAAAAACCCGGAAAAGACGTCCTATTTTGTAATGTGAAGAAAATTATACTGGCAAAGAAAACCAGGGGCCAACGTGAGAAGAGGACTGCCGAAGAGAGGGGAGAGGTTTGAAGAGATAATTTTTATCGCATTAACGGTCGGCGCTCGGAATTAGGTGGCATTAGGTGGTTGACGGCTGAGATACACCGGCATAGGCATTCATAAAATGGCCATAAATCATCGCGCGTGTTTCGGTTGGATGCTTCCAACGCGCTTCCATTCGGTTGGCTCACTTTCAAGTGTCTGCAGGCGAAACCCCCCGAACGGCAGAAGAGAGCGACAGATTGGGGCGGAAAAAAAAGAAAAATACGATACCAACGGAAGGAAATGGTTATGAATGGTTCCAGTGCTCGGGGAAAGGCATTGCCGGTGACTCCCTGGAGGATATACCGTTCCACCGTCGTCATGGCATAGCATGTGCCTTTCTCTCACTCACTCTATCGCTTCACAAAATCGGTCCATCTCGAACAGGAATGTGATTGAAAGCTTTCAGCATAGCTGCGCTTCCCGCCGTCCCTGCAACCGGCGACCCGTTTGGTCTTCGTGCAAAGTGTGCATTCACGTTTTACGACCACCTGGACGACCATAAAGAGCACAACCATCGGGCATTCCAGTGGATTGTGGATCAATATTGAAACTGTGAGGATGTGCCCGAGGACACGGCAGACTACTAGACACAGACTCGCTCTCACTAGAGGTAGCGAGTGGATCGTTGCACGTACGTACCGTACTGTGTGTTTCATAAAAGAGATAGAAAAAAAAACAAAAAAATAACCTTCAAGATGAATTCTAACAATTGAAGAGAAAAACAAAACAGAAAGAAAAAACTGAAAAACGAAAGACACAGCGCACAAAAAACTGGAGCAAAACAGTAACAATCAACAATGAACGGCACAAAATCTACCTATAAAAAGAGAGAGAAAAAAAACGGAACAAAAAACAAAAGCTTCAAGTCGCCTGAAGTTTCACCGCAGGGATGGGAAAGGAAGGGGCGGGGGGGCTCGCGTTGGAGAAGAAGAAAAACAAGAAAAACAGAAACGCCACCATCGAGGAAGATGCAAAACGAGGAGCAAACAGTGGCACAAAAAGCAAACAGCAAAAGAAGAAAAAATCCAACATCAGCATGATCGATGGCGCCATCTAGTGGGGATTGGTTTTGAGCCGCCCGAGTGTCTGTATGTTTTTGAAGGTTCCTCAAAATTAAGTGTATATGTGTTTTAGGCCGCCCCAGTCTTGTAACTCTTTCTCGGGGGAATTATTCACCGGTCCACCTTTACCGGTGTGCGATGCAAATTGGCTCTGACGGTGTGTAACGGACCAGACCGCCAATGTAAAGGGTGTCAAGCGGAACAGGTGGTGTTGTTGGACAATGTTTGGTGTGAATTATGCATTTCAAACAGAGAGGAAAGTGACTTAGGTCCTAGCCCTGAGCCATCCGCAACGGGGAGAGAACAAATATACGGAAAGGACCCAAAGGGTCCTTGTGATGTCCCTTCCTTGAAAACCGGATGGTTCTGCTACTACTAATCGATAATTTATGCAAAACTACTTTACATCTCGTTTCAGTGTTTGAGTACGAAACAGAGGTGATGTTTGCGGTGTGTTTCTGCAACTGGAACTGAGAAGTTCGTGTTACGGGCGGGTGACGTGTGTTTACTGTGCAAATTTAACTTCTACTGTGATGTGCTTGTGGGAAAGATAAAAATCAAAACGCTTCGTACGTGTTTGTGTGATGTGCCAGGTGGTGCAGTAACGGAAAGGAGTTTCTGCGTGATACGGGAGATCTGGAGCAACTACTACAGAGAAGTCAAAAACAGAGTATCCTTGCAGCGGGGGAAAAGGGAGATTGTGGGCCACAGCGCCGAGAAGTCTGCCAAAAACCCAGGAAGTTGACACAGACGGCTCCACAGAGGACGTTCGGTAATGGGGTGGAAGAAAGCGGAAGCTACTTACGGTTTCCGAACCGGCGGCGGTGACGAGCTCCTGCAGTGCACGCACCGACAGCGCCTGCTCTATGACGAACACGCACTGCGATAGGTCCGGCGGGATGTTCTTGTCTGCGATGTTCTCCAGGAAGCAGTGCCGGTTGCCGAAACCCTCGGCCGCCAGACACACGCGCTCGCCGGTCGCCGTACAGGACAGGCAGACCATGTCTTCCTGTGTGGGTGTGGGTGCGGGGAAAAGAAAGGGAGACATTTGAAGACGATTAGTTAAATTGATATCACTATCCACTCCCGCTCTGCGTGCGGAAGCCTTGATGAGGGTGAGAGACGATGATAATGCTGATGAGTTTACGGGGAAAGGCAATTTCTGATGGTTCCATGATTGTTAAGCTAAATAGGCTTTCACGAAGATATGTGGAGAGGAAATGGGCATGTCGTTTACAAGGTCTCCTGTCTGTGCTCAAAAGCACCATGTATTTAACGATCTGAGAAAAAGATTTCTTCTGTCGAAATCAAAGAGACATGAGGAAATAATGAAGAGATATATGTGTTGATTTTTGCGAGATTTGAACTTACGACATATAATGTCAGACCTGAGAAGCATGGCAAAGCACCATACGACTGTCTAAGTATTATTAAGGTTAATAGTCGACCTGTATTTTATTTTGAAGTTTGAAATGTTATGATTTTAAATAATAGAATTCTAAACAAGGACTATATAAAAAAATAAGAATAATAAATTTAACAATAGATTGAATCACTTTAAAAAAGTCTCATCAGCCTATAAAATCGTCTACTTCTGCATATGCTTTTGTAAATCTTTAATCTAAAACCTTTAGTCTATTATCTTAATTATGCATTAAGGCTTTGTAATAAATACTTTGTTTTAATTTATCACGTTAATACTTATTAACACTAGTAGTAAAATTTATTTAACATCCTTCAGATCTTAGTTTCCATGAAAAAAAATTAACATCTTATTAAAAATGAAAAAGGCCCGATTTTCGGTTTTATAATATTAATTAATTTAATATAAAAATTTCTCATATAACCTTTTTGAGCCTTTAGTAAACAAGCTGGGACATGAGGATCATTTTTGAAATAGCAGACTTAATTATTTATAATTTATAATTATTATTTAGCCTTTCATTTCAATTGAAAAATGCTTCAATAGCAACTCCTTTGGCGGATATCGTTCGGAGACATCCTAATTGATTTTCTTTTCTCCTGCAACGGTAAGCTCCTAAACGGTGTAGAGTGCCTGTAATTGGCAGCCAATTCCACAAGTGTGAAAACTGTTTGTACACCCATTGCTGTGTAATGTGTTTGCTTTATGACCTCACTGGTCCGACCCCGTGCCATGGAAAAGCCTTCCCTTGCACGGGAAAGTCATGTAAAGGGTGAAGCTTATGAATGCTTAATCGAACGGTTCTGCCGAAGTCGACGAGTCTTAGCAGCACGACGCTGCGACCAGTGCAACCGATAGCTGGAGCGTGGTGGTGTAATAAAATTTTACGATATAATATCTTTGTTAGCTAATTAAACGCCTGCAAAGCGTAATCAAACAGGTCGTTTAATTTAATAAGAAAATTGCTGCCCCTATCGCCCTTTGGCAACCGAAGAAGGTGAGTGAGTGAGTGGTTGGTGTGATTAGACGTGTCTTACCGTACGCAAGAATGAAACATCATCCTGCTCGGATCCTCCCTCTGCTTCAGCCATCTTGGTGCGCTACTACGGCTCTATTTTGGCAGTTTTGGGATCCTGTCGATTGGGTTAAAGAACAACAGCTTCGCTGCCTGGCTACCGCACGCTTTATTTTTAGCAGCACCAGCAGCGATTCGTTTTGATTCACTTTCACTAAACAGACACGGTGGCGGATGCCACACTGTTTTTTTTTTTTTATGTTGTATTAGTTCGTTTCTGGGAAAAAGATTTATACTTTCCACGCTACCCGAACGCTTTCGTCCTTTTTGTTGGGGGTAAAAATCACTGTTTTCACACACACACTTTGCTTTCGTTGCTCGCCTAGAGCGCACGTTTCACACGACGACCATGCTCTAATCCTTGTGCGAGCGGGCTCGAGGGAAGCTCGAGGGAAGCTGCTGGCTGGCTGGCTGCTGGTGTTGAACAAACAAGGAATTATGCCACAGTTCGCGTTAAAGCTGGTCCAGTTCGGCAGATTGGAGGAGGGGGACGGTGGTCGATTCGATTCGATCGTAGCGGCCTGTACAGCAGTAGTAGCACGTCGTGAACGTCGTCGTGTGATTCTGCAAAACCCCGCGGCAAAAGAGAGAAATGAAATTCGTACAATTTATTGCGAAAACCAACGGAGATGAGCAAAGAGTTTGAGGGGGGGAAATGGGGTTACGCTGGGTGAAAGTGAGATGGGAGAAAAAGTTTTGCAGCACGATTTAGGACAGGCAGTCGCGAGCTGGTGGGCGTGTGGCCCACGTTTGCCCTTCAGAACGGGATCCTGGAAATAGAGAGAGAAAAAGAGAAAAAAAGGTAAGGTTAGCATGTTGTATGTATCTTTCTGGGAGGATCTATTTTCAGGGCAGCGTAGTTTGTACCGATAAGTTGTGGCTTTAGTTGTGACTAGCTCAACCGTTTCAGCTCGACTATGTTGTTGGGACTTTACAATCTCTCCATCGGTAAATCAATAAGTCACAGAACTCCAGCCATGAGATGCTTAACAGACTAACACTGACAAGGATTGTTAGGTGCAACGAGCAGCCTCTGTGGGACGCTTTTTAAAACTTTTCGCTCGTGAAGTTGGACGAATAAATTTATTACAATTCGTCCGGTATGAAGGGACGGATGCACTGTATTTGTATTAACATATGTGAATAATTGAAAATTATGGGCCTGTCAAAGTTTGTCGTCTCTGGAGAGCGTAGTTGGCTTTGGGTAAACCTTGAACACTGGTGTTGTCGTTCTTATAGAGTCAAGTAAGAATTAATATTTTTTTATTCATATCCTCAATTATATGTTGATAAATTAAAAATTAATATTAAATCACAAAGTAAAATGTTTTATACCTGTATAAAACGTTTTTTTACTAAGACAGCGATCAAACAATTATTGATAAAAAATCAAACTTTTGTTTCAATAAATGCTGTATCAGTCATTAGCATTCTTTTGCAATAATATGTCACTGCATTAAAATTATTTGCGAAAGCATTTGCATTAAAGGAGTTGATTTCAATTGGGGCCTCTTAATAGTTCACCTCAAACAATTTCTTAAATAATATTTGGCATTCGTACCAGCAGTAAGTAAAACAGCAAAAAGCTTTTGAAAGCTAAAGTAAACACAAAAAAGGTGAGTATCAGGTAGTCATACAAAATCGAACTGGGTTGTTCGGGGATACTGAATTCCTGTTTATTGTGCATAGTTGAAAGAGCCCTCCCTCAGCTCTGTATCGTCGCTTTAAGAACCTTTCACAATGATTTCTTTGGGTTCTTTTTTTTCAATTAGTTTTTAGTCAAAAGAGTCTGCATCAAAAAGTGGATTGCTCGTAGTTCATATAGCAAGCTGCTAAGTAAGTTTCCCTGAGGTAAATGTCTATCCATACTTGCCACCCAGCTTGAAGCTCTTTAGAGTCATTTCACTTTAGGCTAGTAGCTACGTAAATCTAAGGTGAGCTACATAAATCTATAAATTAAATAGAAAACTTCTTACACAACTCTTCAGCGATAATAGATTCGGTAAAAAGACAGACTTTATACACATCTTTAGTGAATTTGTCAGAAGAACTACAACAATTAATTTGATTTGATTTTTGAGACTTTAGTTAAATATGGTACAAAATAAGCTTTTACAAAGATATAAATAAAGCAGCAAAGAAATCTGTTAAATGCGCAGTTTAATATTGCTTGAAATACTTGTAAATATTATTAACTTAAATCCTTATTCAATGTTCTGAGACCTAATAATGATAACCTCCTCAGTACAATAGTCTTGTAAAAAAATATAAAAGCTTGGAAACATTAATTTTCGAAATCCAAATTCCAAATATCAATATAGAAAGACACATCAAATACAATAAAATGTAGAAACTCAAAGTTCTATAAAATTAATATTTGAAGTAGGGGGAAAACTAATGATTTTTTTTTGTCATTTTCCTTTCTCATTTTCCCTCAACCGTTTTTCATAAGCTACCGGCGCTCGGCTGCCCAATGTTCTAGTCGGCACGATTAGCATGTGATAACACATCAATATTTATTAACGCACCCGAATCGCAGCATAAACTTGCACTGTAAATGAAATTCAATGAATACCTAATTTTTACCCTCACACAAACACACACACACAGACACCAAGCACCGAAGCACGGACCTTTTGTAAAGTGTAAATTGGCCCTTTAGTAGGGGGCTGCCCATTCTAGCCGCAGCATTTCATTAATGCATAGCGCACATTAATTTTATATCGCGTTCGTAATCTACCTTTCCTTATCGCCTTTCTTTGTCCGCTGCAGGCAGAAATCCCTCGGTTTTGTGTGTGGTATAAATTATCCGTAGATTTATTTTTTCCCCCCATTTGCCCTGCCCCAAACTTTGGTGTTCCAAACTGTCCCACTGTTTGTAGCCATAACGAATTGCTTCGACATTCGGGTGAAGCAACAGCTGTTCACGGTCAGCCAGCCTGCCGTTCGCGTTAAAGATGGCCCACAAAATCCTTTCCGGCTGCTCTGCGGGTGTGAGTGGGTGTGTGAGAGCTCTTCGTCTTTTTTTTTTTGTTGGGAGGAAGGCATTTTCTGGCCAAGCAGGGAAAGCCCATTAAAGGCAAGCAACAGCTTTCCACTCTGTGCTAGAATTCGCAGCGAATTAGACTGCACGTAGCTCGATTCCGTACCGTACCGGCTGGTCCGGGTAGCTTCTCGGCAATCGTCACAGTGGAACACGATAGTGTAGTGTAGGTATGCCAAAAGGAAGCTTTCATTTTCCACCGATAGTGGTGGGAAGACGGTTTACTCCTTCGGCCCATAAAGACGGCATTGTCGGTCGTTTTCACGATAAAGATGGTTCGCTTTTGTTGGCAAGGAGCTTAGCAGGCGAACGGAGAAGCGTAAACTGTTGATTTTTTTGCACTTTGTTTCATCCCTTCACGGTTCGGTTTTTGGGATATTTTATGGCCGGCCTGGAAAAATGGGTGTCATGTTACGGCAGGATCGTTTCGGCGGTCGTACCGGAATGGGAAACGAAGCACGCTGAAAATCGCTCGGTTGAGGGTAAATATTTGCCCATTGTGAGTGTGTGTGAGCTGTTGTATTGAATGATGCGCCTTCAGAGGAGGGTTTGGCACTGTTTAAAGAAGGGCGAAAAACGATGTTTGTTAAATCGGTTTTTTAAACATTCAGAGCCGTGCGAGAACGATTTTTGCATGAAATTATTTTCGAGTTTTAATCGATTTTTCACTGTCTCTCTCTCTCCCTCCCCATTTTATATTAAATCAATAATGCGGCTGCTTCACACAAAGCAAGAAGGTCAAGGTTACTGGTGACAATGTAACGAAAGTTGATTGCAAAACTTATCAAGATGTCTCCGGCATCCACTCACCACCCTTCATTGAGCAGCGATACAACCGAACGCCTGCATGCCGGGAAGTCGTAACGAAGTCTCGTTTAAAATGCTGTATTTCGGTTTAGGTTGGCCCTCCCACGCGGCACGATGGAAAGCTGCCAACGCCAAACGGGAACTAGTCACGCAAGGAGGCGCATCGCCGTTGCAGTGAAGGTTATTTTTTTTTTTGGCTCATTCAAAATGCGATTTGTTGCGAAATAAATCAACAATTGCAATCAGCTCGTTAAATGCTTCCATAAAGACGGGGTTGCGTAAAGGAAGGACTTGTGTCGCTTTAGAAAAATTCCAGGAAGTGAAAAGAAAATCGCTCAACTACCAAATTTAGTCGATTGTGTGTAAATCAACTGCATCGATCGGCTCACGGCATTTATGCTGACAGTTTTGCAAAACCGATGCGATAGTATTGCCCCATGATGAAGCGGCAATCGATTTTATTCCCTACGGGTCGGCGGCCATGAAAGTTGTTCACGGAAAATCAAGCGATAAGGCACAAGCTCTTTCCATCGCCCGGTGGCCCTCAAGCGGTGCTTCCTAATCGGATTATCCAGAAAATCGATGCCGCACCCGGATGCTGGGCATGCCAGCCAGCTCGCCAGGCGAGAAACGTTTATCGGAACGGAATGAAATCGAACGGTTTATCTTTATCGCCGTGTGCGGTGTGAAAGTAAATGGAAAACTAAAGCGGCTGGTGTAAACGTTGCATGCTGTCGTTTATCGGTTTGCACCTTTGTAGTGATTCAATACAGCTGACCTAAGAGAAAAACTTTTTTTCATACTAGGACTTTAGGATAGATACTGATTTATTTTTTCTTGCTTCAAAAAATGCTGCTTGTAATTATTTTTATCTTTTTTTATTGCTATTTTTTTATATTTCCTACACTTTATGTTGTTATTTGCACGTTTGCTTTTAGCATCTTTCATTCTTTGATTATATTTATTCTTTCTTATTTGTTCCTTTTATTTATCTTCTCGTTCTTCTTTTCAACTTCTTTTTCGTTTTATCAGTTTTGTTTGATTTTTATCACTTTTGCTAAGATACTAATTTATTATTTAAATGTTATGTATGTTCTGATTATTTTCTTTGATTTTATTTTAGTATCTTCGTTTTGATATTATTTTTATAATTTTGTCTTTTACTTTTATTTCCTAACAACTATCTTAATCTAAAATAAACATTATAATTGAACCAACGTCATGTGGTGTGTCTATATCGAACCGCACTTCGTACATATTTCCTGTTCGCAGCCTCATGACCAGAAAACACACAGCGGAAATGCGGTTAGAGAGGAAAACACAACACCAGCATCACTGTTAGATGTGGTTTTGGGTGAATCAACTTATCTGGTGAATGAAAGCAAAATATTTGCCAACGGCTTAAAAGCTGCTGTGGTTAAAGGGAGGTTGACATTTGTAGACTAGACTCAGACGATGGTTAATGTATTGCGGTTATATTTGAATTAGATTTTACAGCTTAGAATATTCACACAAAAATAAGACTTTTCAAAACCATCCAATAATGTTTACGTCTTTTTTTTATGTATCTTCAATCTTGACAAAAACTGACCTCTGCACGATAAACAACACGAAAAATAAAAACAAACGTTTATCTTTTACCTTTGTATCGCTCTACAATTAAGCATAAAATATAAAGCCCAAAATGGCAAGAATGAAACGAAGCGCAAACACACCGAAACTGCCGTCTTCATTTAATGAAATAAGCATCGACAACAAAAGAAGCAGCCGGACGAACATCCTTAGCGAAGCCGGGCGTGTTATTTCGCTTTTACAATTCCCTCCCGAAATGCTCAGCGGCGAGTCAACATTCTCACGAAATGGAAGCAATTAGTGTGTCGTATCGTTTCCAGCCCCGTTCATTAGTTCCGTTTCCTGGCAACAAGCTAACAAGGGGGGGGGTTGATAAAGTTCGAGAGCTTACCAAGGGGGGGGGGGGAGGGGGTGGTAGGCGGATGGCGGATATTGCGTGATCGTGTGGGAGAAAGTCGGGCGCAAATAAATATTCTCGAATGCTAAAGTGTCGCTGTTGTTTGAAGTTGTTTGATGTTTCTGTACGCTCTCCGGGAAAAAGGTGAGAAGGTTTTGGAGAGAACTGTTTAACGATTCCAGCATTGACTAAATGAGGCAAACATGTTGTTGAGAAATTCAATCAATTTTCAATTATCTTTATGCGTTTGAAGAAGAAAAGAGGCTTGGAGTAATTATTGATAATTAATCAAGGAATGAGTATTCGTGAGCTTACTACCTTCCTCGGAGCTTATGGCATACAATGGATTAAACTAGAATGAATTGAATTGAACTTTTGTTGGTACTGGAAATTTAAGAATAAAAATTTAATAATTCAAGTTAATCTTATAACATTTTTAAATACAAATCTTGATCAAATCACTCTGGATAAAGAATTTATTAATATTTTTTTTTTATTCTGTAGTGACGGCCTGGCCGTATTGTGTAAATTTACTAATATGTAAGGTAGATTTTTTCAAAAGGAGTCTGAATTTACGAAACAATTTCTTTAATATTAATATGAAACTATTTGCTTTCTCCTCGCACGCTTTCAACGTACAATTTCATAGTCACAGAGAAAGATTTATCCCTGTGCACTCGTTTCACCAGACCAGAACAAACATTGTATGCAGCGCTGCCGGTAAGAACAGACATAGACACCACACACAGCCAACGGCGCACAAGTGTCACCGGACCCCGGCAATTAATTATTATTCTCTAGCACGAAACGGTGCCGAGGGATCGGTGGAATTAGACGCAAACAGTATGCAGTCCAGATTTACATAATGAACAGTGTGAAATTCCAATGTCCTGAGATGTCCTTTTCGTTGCCGGCGAGATGATATGGCCGGCTCGAGGCCATGTGGACGTAGCCTTAAGTAATTCAGCCCCAACTGCTTTGGCGTTGGAAAGGTTCGGTTAACCGCTGGCTGGTGCGTTGCTGTTGGTCATGAATTCGCTTTGAAATTCAAGTGTAGTCCTCGAGCTTGTAAAGTGTAGATAATTCTTACTGAATGTATCAGTATGAATGCGAACATTTCACCGTCGCCTGGGTTGAAACCTCAAGAAATAAAATAAAACATAAAATAAATCATGTTTGCTGTTACAGTCTGTGAGCAAATAATTTCAAAACAAGCACGTCTCATGCCATTAATAACCTCGCGCTACGATTACTTCATCGCTGTTGGAACACGAGTAACCCATTTCTCTGTGTCAGTGCGCGGGAGAATCTGAATCGCATACAGTCGCGGGCAGTGCCGTATATAGGACGCACCAGTTCAACCTGATCATATGTTGGGCAGAGCAGATCTTGAGTTCAATGTTAAAAATAGCTCATCATTCTGTGTACCCTTGCGCGTTTGCGTGTGTGTGTGTAGGTTCGGCGGAAAATCTTGCATCCGGGCGCGGCCGGGAATCCGGGTGGCAATGAACTGCTTTTGTGCTCAACCGAAGCAGCTTCTTCAGGGAATGCTTCAAACGTTTACAATTAAGTGGATGTACCGATGGGACCGTTGTACAATGTTACGAAATCGGGGTTTCACTTCCGTTAAAAGGTTTCAAAATGGAAGCTCAAACCACACCAGGAAAGATAGGTTATGGGCTTTGGCGGTAGCCAACATTGTGTGAGAAAAACATGAATGAGTCTTACAAATTGACCAGAAGCGGTTCTGGCAAGATCCGTTAGGAAGGGAATGAGTAATGTGTAATATGATTCATTAGAGTGTAAAGCAAAAATGATGACTTGATTTAAGTGAATGAATTTCAACGCGAGAAGAGACTTGTAAACTGATTTCAATGAACTATTTTTATAGCTTTATTTTGCCGTACGTGGGCAAGAGATAGCTATAAATATTAATAGCACTAGGCAAATGATTTAATCCGAGCTGGTACAACATTTTTTCTACAAATACTCATCTCGGGTGAAGCTTTACTAGGTCTAAGGGTTTCAAAGCAAACGAATGAGGTTTCTCAGCTTATTTCTAAATATTTCTATAACTGTACTAAACGAAATTTTAGTGTAGTATGAATTTGGGTAAACAAATGCTGAATGAGAATTAAAATACCTCTCTAATCTTCATA
>KB670514.1:0-58328 GCA_000349105.1 Anopheles epiroticus
ATAAAATCAGAACCACCAGTTTATGCTACTGGCGCCACGGGAGAATGAGATTAAGCACCAGCATATGGGGAAAAAGAAGAGTGAAAAAACAAGCAATACAAAACACACACACACACACACACACACACTTTGAAACAGAATCGTAAAAAAGCGGAAACTACACGCTTCAACAACTATTGAGGAAATTATCCGTTTAATGATCCATTTCAAACTGCAGCGCTGGCAGCTGCACGGTTCAACGCTTCGTCTAGGTTTTATCATCATCCAGGGAAGGGTCCACCTAGCCCCGCTGTGTATCGATCCTGATAAGCTACCGTGCTAGTGAAGATGGGGGGGAAGTGGCTAGAATTCGTAGGTGGCTGTGGGTGTATGAGGTGGAGTCACATTCAAAGGATTTACGGTCGAAGATAACATTGTTTCATTCGATGGAGTGAGAGCTCGATGTCCATTACCTCAGATTGCTTTTGAGCGAACGGAATAAAAAACGAAAAATAATCAAGATGTTTTCATCGAGCCAGCGTGCTTACTTTGTGTTGAAGGCGATGAGTGTGTGCAGTAAGAGCTTCCAGTTTAAAAGGGAAGCAATCGTTTTCTTGCACAACAGGGATGATACTGTGCGGATCATATGCTTGGATGGCACAAACATGGTTGAGTTATCATCAGACAATACCACGTTGCTATCATCATTTCGATCGTCTTGGAGTTGCTACTATCAATTGTTCAGAAGATTCATATAATGGATGAGAGATCCAGTTTAATCGTAGGAAATTATCTATAAAAGCAAGATTTAAGATTAAGATAGTGGTGAGACACATCTTTGTTGCAATTGCATAAAAACTAATTAAGCAAGTTGAACCACTTTCCTCTCTACTGGAAGGCATGAGAGTAGTATTTTAGTGCTTTTGTATAGTTCCTATCCAACCATCCATCAGTTATGATAAAAAGTTTCTTTTGAATTGCTGTATTCGTTCATAATAATGAAGAAAACAAAGCAATGAAGCCTTCTCTGTGACATGTTCAAGTTTTCCTAGAAGAGTTTTGATTATCTTCCACGATGTTTTCCTATTAGACTGCAAATGAAATAGGTTTATTCCACAGTCCCACAATTTGTTGTTTAGTTGAATCTGCTTGTGAATGATAATTATTTGCCCTTCAATTAAGAAGTTTAATAGAAACAATAAGCGCTTAATCCTTATTGATAAAGTATTTATATTTGTTTTTTTTTGTTGTTAAAAGTCATTGTTTTATGTGTGTTGCAAATAAAAGGAATATTTTTCTATATTTAATTTAATATTTATTCCAGAATTTTATTGCAACGACCAGGCAAAAATGCTTTGTGTTTAATATTTTCTGTTTTATTATGCAGAGTTTCTCAAAAGTCCTGTAGACCAACTCGTTTTTCAAAATGCAAAAAAAATCATAACAGTGCTAACAGTGATTGAAGGATACACTGAGGCTAGCGGAAATACAATCACGTTATTGCTTCACAGCACTCCAATCGATTCTGCTTCCAATTTCAACTACTCTACAAACAAAACCAAAGCCCCGTAACACCGTCATGTTGTAATCAACCCTGAGTGATAAAGTTTACCGTGGCGTTTGATTTTCGGCCCAAGCTCAAATGTAGATCCTTCGGGAGCTGCCGCCGGTTTTTCTAATCGGAGCGTGCTCGCTCGCACCGAACGTGTCCTACCATACCGATGCATCATAAGCGCAACGAAAACGAAACAGCTCCTCACTTACCGGGCGGAAAAGGAGCAATCCATCGGCAGCGCAAAGGCTGTACAAACGCGCGTTTCAAACGCAATATGCAACATGTCGACCGGACCGGGAAGTACTACCACTCTATCACGCTCACCTTCCTTCCAACCGCTGGCACACGGAATCGTTGCCCTTTTTGGAAGCCTTCCATGCAAGTGCACCGTGAAAGGGTCAAACATAAAAAGGGCCACGCCATATAGCCATCACACATTTGTAAAGGGGGAGGATGCCGTGCGCAATCGTTACATAAAGTCAACCAGGAAGTTGTCGTCCCTCTTCAGAGCCAGAGCCTCACACACATGCACAAACGCTCTGTATAGGTCCGTTTGAGCTTTGAACTTCAACTCTGGAGGGAAATAAAGGGAGCAATGGGAGCTGAAAAACAAGGGCGACCAGGACCAGTGTTGAGATCGTTGATGCCTACTGCGGTTGGCCTGTGGCATCCCGTTCAGCTGATGGATTGCACACGAGCTGTGGGCCTTTTATCCGGCCCGTGGGAGTCTTCCCGCTTCACTGGAGCTGCCGGGGAGGGAAAACAACATTTTTCAATTTTTATCCGTCGTGAGTTTCCTGTTTCTTTTTTTTTATTAAAATCCCAAAGGAAACAAACACATTTTTGCATTTGTAGCATGTGTGGATGAGTTTTTTTTTAACTGACTCATATGTTACACACACTCTGCTTTTTAATTTCATACATACTGTACAGGTGTTAAGGTAAAAGTAGAGCTTTCCTTTGTCAATTATAACTTTTCATAGGAATCGACTCAGATTTATAACAGAGATTTCACGCTTTCGCTTTAATTAGTAGCAATTACAAGTACATCAGTTTATAATGTCCCCCTAAAAATGAACGACACTTTTTGTCAGTTTATAAAATTACAAAGACACACACACACACAATTCTTTGAAACTTTATTCTACTACCTCCGGTAGCTACTTGCCAAATGAGACTGTCTTTTGCATATCGTCCTCATCCAAATGGGACATTGCTGTACCGACAAGTTCTTCGTTGGTCGTTAGTCATAATTAAATTTGATGCTGCATCCTACCAAGTCGCTGCTCATCACTCTCACAGCGGCTCAGTCAACGCAGCAGCTTGCTAGGACCAAAAATATATGCTAAAGTAATTACTGTGTCTTCTCTCGGGCCTATGTTTGTGTTTAGATATAAGCAAACAATGTATCAAACTAAGCGTCTGGCTTTAATGCGTTCCTTAGCTGATATGCTACGTCATGCAACTCAAACATTACATTAAAGGCGTCACAATTAAGAAGATGTGTCTACCAGTAGATAAAATATACAAAATAAAACTGATTCCAGCTAAGATGAGAACATTTGGTGGCCAGTGATCTTAGTAGAAATTGAGAATATATTCGGTATAATATCGTTGTGCAATAAGCGTTGCCATTTCTTTCTCCGTAAAAGCCTCTCCCTCTCGGATTATGCTCCTTTACACCGCATCAAAATAAATAATATTATTTATACATCCTCCAGCACAGCCAAGCAAAACAACCAAAACCGTGCCACCAGTCCGCATGGTCTTCAGCGAGGGGAGTGCAGTATTTTTATTGAACCCAAGATGGCTGAACTTGAGCTACATTTAACGATATGGAACAATAAAACAACCAGTTTTATGTGATTCGATTGCTCAAAATGAAATGTGCTCCGACACAAAACGGTGCACGTTTCCACGGAGGTAAATATCATTCGTCCGTTCCGTTTTGTAAATACTCAACATTATTATAAAGTTTGTTGACGTTCCCAGTGCTCGGTTTCCCCGAGTGGTTTTCAGCTCTCTTCCATTCCTCGCAGCAAACAAGTTAAAACTTTTATATTGTGAAGCGATGGGCAATAAAAATTTTGGGGAATGAAAACCATCATCATCGTCATCGCGACCGTCGCCGTCGTCGTCGTCACCGGAGCGAAAGGCAGATCCGTGATGCCAGCACAGTTCCCCGGCAGCTCCAGCAGGTGAGACGGGTTTGATGGGAGCGACTGGTTTTTAAACAACCGCACACTCATATAAGGCTTATGAGCTTGAGGATTTATAATGAAAAGCAATCTGCCGTTTTGCGTCTTTTCTAAATTGCTTCTTAACAAGAAGCACGGTCTGGGCGGCTCACCGAATTCCGAACCGAAACCAACCTGACGGGCGAGTGACGAGATTCGGGCCCGTTCGGACGGGGTCATTTACAGCGCCAAGCAGGGGACCAGTCAGCCAAAACCGCCAGTAACCAAGGTGCAATAATAAACACGCGCCTTTGCAGTCGGGGAAAGGGGTGAGCGGGGAACGGGAGAGAAAGAATCCGTTGCGATCCGAGGTTTGTTTCTGAAGATCATAAAAATATGTGCCCGCATAAAAGTCCGGTCCTTCGGCGGCCAGAATTTAATGAAAAACCTTTTAGACTACGAACCGTGGATGTGCACGATTAAGCCCGCCCTGGAAAAACACGTTTCCAATATAAATTTTATTGCGCTCGGGCCTGCTGTTGTGGCCGATACGATCGCCATAATGACTGACTTATCGTAACCCCTTCGACGGTGCTGGTTCGCCTCTCGGTGCCTCTGCCAGTCGCCGAAGAAATTGCAAGCGTTGGTGTATTTGTTGCGATTGAAATTCTTTTCAGACGATTGGTTTGGGTGTGTGTGTGTGTTTTTTTTTTTTTTTGATAAACCTTCCCACCCATCAGACGGAATCACCTGTTCTGTGTGGTGCAACCGAAACTGCATTGCAGGTAAGTAAGTCTTTCTTTATTGCCTTCCGCGTCCATTCCCACCAATAGTGGCGTGTTTTTATTACGGATCTTGATCAAACTATTCGCTGCGAATGCAAGCGGGAATGGGTTTCGTGTGCACACTGCAGCACGATGCAGCTCTACCCTTAACCGTTCGTGATTGCGTTTGAAATCACTCTCGATCACCGCATACCTTCTCCGTCGTGAAAACCTTTCGCCTTTAACCTTAACCACGGATAAGAGCGCTTGCACAACGAGAAAGGGTTGCATTTAACGGTTTATTAAATTTGTGCGACACCCTTAACGTTATCTTCGTGATCGGTCATCGATCGGTTTTTCGGCACGATCGAGCAACGCCCTCCTCGTGTGCTGTGGGCAAGCGTGTGGGATGCAAACGTAGAATTATGTTTTGCTTTATAAAGGCTCAATCTCCTTCATCGTTCTCGTCTTCAGCATCATCATCATCGTCGTCATCACCATTATCGTCATGATCATAAGCATAAGCGGCACATCGTAAACTGCAGTGTTTTGGCCGTGCCCTGGGGGTCGGTACAGTTTCGGTGGGAACCATGTGCATATTCGCGGGAAGACAGTGAAGAAAACATTCTGCAACAGGCTTTTTTTTATGAATGAAAATATTCTACGAAATAAAATACATTTTTTTACCTGGATGTAGTTGTGGTCTTTTTCTTTAACAGCTCAATTTAAGCAGCTTTTAAAGCTAGCTGGCCTGTGTATATGACTAGAATATGTTTAGTTTTATCCTTATGAAAAAATGATGATATTGTTTTTTATTCTAAATGTTCTAAGTATTCAATTGCATCGATTTGAAAAATCGACAAAAAAAATGACTAAATGGTAGTGTAGTGTAGATTTGGCTGGCCATACATACATAAACAAAAAAATATTTGTGACATTTTTAAGAAGTATACTTCATGGAATATTTGCAATTCATAGTTCATGAATCATGTTCCCTTGGTAGTATTTTCATAACTTGACACAATCGAGTCTTCTTTTTGATTGATTTGATTGCAATGCATGAATATGTCATGTTTGTGGTATTTTTGATAAGCTGATAATAAACGAAACCATTTTAAAGAGAAGATAACAAGTGAAAACAAAACTTTTTCAATCAATTACGATTGGGTAAATGTTGCGGTACTTGCTTTTAATTGAGAGTAAAGTGATTTATCTGCATAAATTTAAATAAATTTTTTAAAAATCATGTCTTTATTGAAAAAAAATTCCCGTGAATGAAACTATTAAATAGGTGCTGGAGCTGGAGTCTGAACAAGACTCCTTCTCTTCTTCTTGTAAAATTATGCATTTTTTTTCAGAAGTTGCAAAAATGAACTTTCTGGGCTGGGGAAATAGCTTAATTTAATTTGGTTTGACCCTTACTGAATATGCCAACAACCAACTGGTCCTTTTAAGAATGAAGAAATATGTTTTAACAATTTGATTGATATGTATCGGAATATGCAAAATATTTATAAATTATTAATGAACATTCTAATATGTATATACCCTTTTTTATTTCAGGAGTAACGGCCAGACTTTATTGCTTACATTCATATAAGCAATTAAGCAAGCAAATAAGACAATATTGATAAATGGCTTTCATATAATAATGATAAATGGCTTCCTCTCTGGTTTGGAAACTAAGGTACCTGCGCTACTTCAATACCCGTTCAACATTTAAATTATGAACATAAAATCTCCCAAAACCACATTCATACAAAGCGTAATAATGTTCATTTGACAGAAAAAGTTAATCCAAGTGTGATTAAATTGTAACACAAAATACCTTTTACAGTAAACGCCGTGATGAACACAACAAAAAAGGATGGTCGTAATTAGCTTTAGCTTCAAACTTAATTCATTACGGCGAAACGTTTATTAAAAAAAGTCATCCGACACAAAAAGCAACGTAAACATAATTTAAAAAAACATCAATTTGTTTTTCCTTCCATAATGACTCCTCTACTCTAAGCCAGACAGCTGAATAGAATCACTAACAAGTGGTGAATGAAACGACCTTTTTTACCATGGATTCCATCAAACTAACCGCCAAACCATCGACACCCGAGCACAGTGTATCCTTTTTGATATTGGAACGGTTTCAAAAGTTGGTCGGCAAAAGTTTGCCAAGCCTCAGACAAGTGGTACGGCGATAACCGTTCGGTGAACATTTTGGATACCTTCCACCACCAACAACATTCCATCCGTGTCCGTCCCACACTCAAAGGGAATGGCATGGTTTGGTGCATAAAATCACGCCCTCGTGTCCCAATTACAGGGCACAGTTTCGGAGAGGGACACTCTCGAGCAAAGGAAAGAGGGTAGTAGCTTGGGGAATTGTAATGAAGCAGCAGCATTTAACCGGGCGAAAGAGTGAACAAGAGGGCGACATGTACGGGAAAAGGATCAAGGAGTAAGTTGCCTTAAAGCATTGGTCCCGGGGCGTTCCGGAACACTGTCTAGCAAGTGCCCAAACGCTCCTGCAGAAGTATTTTAAACGCAAAGTTGGACCTTTGGTGATAATAAAAGCTGTCACCAGCAAACCGAAGCGTTGTGTGTTGCGTGTTTTTTGTGTGACTGTGCAACATGTTAACTCTCTGGAGTGGAAAATACCGCAGTGTGTCCTAATGATTACATTTAAAGGATTTTACCTACAACACTTCATTAAAAAACGTGAGCTTTTCATGCAAAACCCCTTTCGAAACTTCTATCAAAACTTCCACATTTGTGTACACAATTTTTGGGATATTAATTTTACCCGTAAAAGTTTTTCAATTTCCTTACCTGGTTTTAATCAAGCAAGCTGGTTGAAACGAGATATTCATACATCCTTTTTTCCGAAACGCCTACACCCAATCAGAAATGGGACTTCAATTTATGCTCTTTACGCGCGACACCACACACACACACGCACACTCTCGCAGGCAAGGGGCAGGTGTGTTTTTCCAACGAACCGAAACGAAATTGAAATTCTCCACGTTAATCGAGTGGAATAAATTCGCAGAACACCGTTTTCATTAGTGGAAAAAGGGAAGGGTTTTCCTACGGAACCTGGGGGGCCTGGGGGAGTGGGGAGGGGGGGTGGGAAGACGCACAAAAATGTTGTGCGGGAGTCATCGTTTTTGCTGTGATGCCGGAGCACTTTCGTTGCTTCACATTTTCATAAATTCTTGCCTCACATTGCCACCTCACTGATTACGATTCCGATTTAGCTTCGCTAATGTTGCCGTTGCGGGGCTTTTCTTTGCCCCGCCGTCGCTCGCTAGGTAACGGGAGAGTTTTCTCAGGGGAAAATACGAGCACAGGCACACGGTTCACGCTAACCTATCGTTCTTCTAAACGGCAATGAATCTGTTAGCTACCTAACCTTCCTACCTAACGTTTTCTGACGAGCTTGTTTCTTTTTGCTCTTGTACTAGATTTGCCACAATTAAAACCTTCTGCAGACATTCCCGGCCACTGCTCTCTTTCCCATTTCGCTTTCCCTGGGCGTGAAGTACAGAATTTCTCACCTCGTCCCCGGATCGAAAGCAGCATCGAAAAACCCGCCAACAAGCGTAAATACGCTCAACGGCGCGCGTAATGCGGTGCGATGAAAATTAATTATTTGTAAATGGTACCGAAGAGCTGGCGTTGCGTGGCCGCGAACTCACCGCGCTTGCACAAGGTGTAGCGCACTCGTTGACTTTCCTACGCTGCCACCAGATGGCAGAAATGGCGAACTGATGCCCCTCTACCCCAGCGTCATCGTCAGGATGGGGTGTAAATGATTGATGAATGCAAGTGACACTTTGGGATAAAAGTTTTACTAACTATGAAATGGGATTTGTTCAGCGGTTTTCTATGCTGTGCCCAGTGCGATGTAAAAGCAATGGAATAGGGAGATTATTTAATGTTTAATTAAGATTGTATTTAGCTGCGAAAAGTGGTAGAGCACGAATCGAAAAATTGTGTCTCGCTTTAATTAGTAGAATAAAAGGAAATAAAGTACAGAAGGATTCGATAGCGTTTTTTCCACCTGTTGGCTTTCAAAGAAGAGGGGTAACTTGAGTTTAATATGCTAAATGTACAGTTTTACTTATGTTATATGTTATCAAAATGGCGTACATTCATCAGTTTCGAATTGGATTTAAATCTAATGGATGGTACGAGATCTGATTAAAATGAACTAATAATAAGACATAACATCTATAGTCTAAATCAGGGACCGACACACTTTTCTCGTAAGGGGCCAGATGGTAAATTCAGTAAACTAACATGCGGGCCAGATATCCAAACAAATTTTGAATGGCTGGTAACTAGGGTTTTTTCTAAATCGTTAATCTTGCTCGATAATTCAAATTGTTGGCTATGTACAGCTACATTTAATGATTTTTTTTTTGTTAAAAGTTTAGAGTTTTACTAATACTACTAAATTTCATCCATATTTAATATTTCATAAAGGTATTTTATTGTTTTTTTCATTAAGAGGTTTTATTAGCGTAAAAACTCTCAATACTGTCAAACAAAACTCTCAAACAATTATTTTCTCGCGGGCCGGATTCAATCAGCTGGCGGGCCTGATATGGCCCGCGGGCCGACCCCTGGTCTAAATTAATAATTTAAGCCTCATTACTATGCTTAAACACGTTTAAACGATTGTTTTTACACTAATGCAAGCTCTAATTGTTATTGAAAAACTGGTACAATTTATTTGAGGATCAGAGACACTTAAGAAATTAAAAAAAGGGCCGAGTCGATATTACTTTAAGGAAAGACACAGTAAAACACTTTTGTGTTTAAAGTTATGACTTTGGTGACGATAAAATCCGCTCTTTATCTTTTGCTAACAACGTACTTTTCTTCAAGCTTCCTCTCCATCTTTCTCCATCTTCATCATACTCATCAAATTCACGCTTTAGCTTAAAACCAGCCCTTAAAGTTAAAGAATCACGCCAAAGATTTAACCAATACGCGCTCTAGAAATCGTAGAAAAGTCAACAAATCAGAAACCCATCGTGTTGCAAACAAATTTTCGAACATCTCATCGTAAGCTGTCTTAGCGGTTTACGCTTTCCACAAGGGAAGAAAAGCGAATGAATGGTTTTCCTTTCGTTCTCTATCACTTACCATTCACATAACCAAAACCGATCGAGTAGGAAAATAGGTAAAGCCCCTTTGCAAACGATTTCGAAGCACCAAAAACAAGCGAAAAAAATCGCGATGGTCCACCGAGACAAAAAAAAGCTTCGCTTTTATGTCTTTTCCATATCCAGCGGTTCCGTTTTTATTTTTCCGGACATCCCGTTCAAACACTGCAGCTTCGTGAAGGACATTTTAAGACACGAACCGTGCTGGAGAGCAAGGTGGGGAAGATTTTGCTTTCTTCTCACTGGCAAATTCATTAATCAAACATGGGCCGCATGCTTTATTTGGCCACTTTTGCTTGTTGGCAGCCCATATAGCGGAGGAAAATGGTAACATAAGCTGCTTTATGTGTTTACCTTTCTGGGGAAGAGAAAGAGAGAGAGAGAGAGAGAGAGAGAGAGAGAGAGAGAGCGAAAGTGTCCCATCCTTCGTGATATAAATATTAGGATGAGCCATGAACAGAACAGCGATATTAGCTACGTTCGTTCACGGTGAGATGCTTTAAATTATTGCCAACTAAAGCTGCTTTTTGTGAAGCACACCGTAATGGGAGGAAGATGGAAAAAGAACCACTTTTCTTCATTGAACCACACTCTGTCCCCTTTTGGGCGTAGCGTTCGTTGGGGACGATGTAAAAAGTAAGCGTACCCTTCGCAATGATAAGATGATATGTTTGTTCCAAAAGGGTACATTGTACCGTACATAAAAAGCTCCCACCGAGGTCGAGGAGTTTGCATAGGTACGGTGAGTGAGAAGTTTTCCCGGGGTTTGATTTTTCCTCTCTGTGTGTTTACCTACACGTAGGGAGGGCTCCAGGAAGGAGTGAAAAACCATCCTACCTAAGCATGTTATTGCAGCATTGACACAGTGTTCCTTATCACCGGCACACTATATGTTGACGCTGTGTGTACACACGGTGTAGAACGTATGCAAAAGCACAGAACGTTGAGTACAACATTTAAATATTGATGAAGTACGTTCTAACCGCACCGCACGTACAATACACTCCGAAGCTTGGGAAATGAAGGCGAAAATACCCTCCCCAACCATCCTTCCATCCGTCGGTTCCTCCAGTAATCGTGTTGACATAGGACCGTTCCCCATTTTCCGTTTTTCGCTTTCGTCTTCAAACGATTCTGCCTAACTCATTCGCATCCCGGGGACGGTGGAAAGCGCAAACTTACTTTCCCTTTCGCTGGGAGTCGAGAGGTGTTGTTTGACTTGAATTAGAAGCGACGGAGGCAGTGTGTCCTTTCGAGGTGAAACGAGACCGCACGTTGCCTTTCGGGGTGACCGTTTTATGGTGCCATCGATTCTGGTGGGTTAGTTATTTACATTTGTAATCATTATGTTTCGTTGCCAGTGTAGAGGTGTGTTGAGTTTCGTGTTTGATTGTTTTAGAAGGAAAGTGGAAAAAGTTGGAATTCGTCCTACAAGGTAACGAGAATCATTTGGGCAGTGTGGGAATTTTAAGGTTTTTCATACAAAAAAAGACACAAAAAATAACGTACAGCTTGTATTAGTTAAAAGTATTTGTGAAGTTAATTCAATTTAATGGGTGCTTTGTTTAACTTTCACTTCCAATCATTTGTGTGAGTGGATGGAATTCTAGGCTTGTAATTAGTTTATTACGGTTTCAAATTGCAATGTTAGGTTTTTCTTGTAATTCCACTGAGCATGACAGTGCTAACGAGGTGAAAAGATTGTTTGAAAATTTTGAGAACAGTTTATTTAGCTTTTTTATCCATTATAAAGCATCGAGTTTTTATATAAAAAGAGGTAATTTGCGCATGAAAATGTTGTTACAGTGGTTTGTTGTTTAAAACTAGTGCAGAATTAAATAATATTTAACTCGTCCTACTTTCTTCTATCAATTGATATTTTCCTAGAGTGATTGAT
Source organism: Anopheles epiroticus (assembly GCA_000349105.1). Taxonomy (NCBI): domain Eukaryota; kingdom Metazoa; phylum Arthropoda; class Insecta; order Diptera; family Culicidae; genus Anopheles; species Anopheles epiroticus. The sequence continues at coordinate 11,544 of KB670514.1, forward strand.
AGTTTTTGCACTACAATGCTTCATTTTTTTTAATTCAATTTCATAATTGAATTCAAATTTTTGATAAACATGAAGCAATAATTTGCTTTTGCTTTGGGTGTATACTGAAGCTATACTATTCAAAAATTTCACCTGTTTCTTAAATCTATTTTATGTAAGTTTCGTTTTAGTCACCCTAACTTTTAACAACACTGCAAAGGTCTACCAGTTTTGCATAACTAAAAGCAATTAGTTAGAATCATTAACCTGATAATTTGATTTGAATCGGTCTTTGTTTTTCTCAAGAACTAAGACTTTCAATAATGTAACGTTTAAAATTAACTCTAACATTATTTTTCAACTGATACAACTCAACCCATCACCCACCCACCAGGACAAAGGCTATGAAAGCCGTTAAATGCCTGCTGTGAGTCAAATCCCTGCCTTCTAAAACAAAACAACGATGATATCACTGATATCCTGTGGAGCCAGAAAGTTATTAGCTGGCATGGCACGTTCCCTTTCGTACTCGCACAGTAAACTGCCCGGGATGCTTAATTACACCATTTTACGTTCACTTCCTCGCAAACGCAATTAAACAAAAATAAACAAAAGCCTGAACAAAAGCAATATCATTGCACTGCCAATTAATCACTTACTACCTAGTGTACCGCGTACGGATCGATCGTCAGTCGGGTGTGCATTTTATGGCTTTTCGAAACAGTGACTTGACCCCATTCTCGAATCGAAAGGGAAAGTAATTAAACGATCGGCAGACGGTAGCTTCTACCTTCTTCCCTAGCACAACACAATGATCAATCAAGCGCTTTGATGGAGTGAATTTAGGAGCGAAATGTAATCCTGCTTTCCAGCCAGTCACGTTTGCTGAACTGTCGATGGGTTGAAAACAAGACTAAGATGGATGGGCGGTAGAACCAGCTCATCAGCTGCACGCCGGACATTAAAATTCTGCTCACAACCAGGTCCAACGCTCCCCAGCCCAAGCGAACTTTGTCAAGCTCACCTTACAATAGATAACTTGCCTTTTTTTCCGCCGTGCTGTCGTGCTGCGTCTTTCAGTTTATAGACTTTCGTTAACGATTCGGCTTTTTCGGGGGGGGGATTGTTAACTTTTTTACGTGAGTTCACAGCGACGACGAATTCACTCGTTCCAACCCGGATATTGAACACGTCAAAACCGTTTCCGAAGCAAAATATTTGATCCACTTTCACTGCACTGCTCACATGCTCGGGGTGGAGAAGGATCTTATTTTAGAGCTACCTTGACCCACAAAACACTTTTTTTTTCCATTCACACACAAATAACACACCAGATACACACGCACCTTCAATCCGAGGATGACTTCAAAGCGTTAGAAAAGCGATCTACAAATGACACTAAATTCTGCACACAAATATTTTTTTCTCCCTCTGTCGTTCTTTTTCACTGCCCCTTGCACACGACAAAACACTTTCTCGCCCGCACGTTCTGCCTGCAGTGGGGTAAATATTTACTGGACAGAATATTTTATGACTCCGCTTGCTGGCCCCGGGGACGGGGTAGCCGACATTAAAACAACAGAATCAAAATCAAACCCACACCCCACACCGTCGCACACTTTGATCGATTCGGTTCGGCGACACGTCGGTGGGCCCCTGGCAAGGTTCACCAGCTTTTATTTTCCCGTTTTCGATTTCATTGATTCTCCACCCTTCGGGAAGCTGTGTGCTGCGCACTTTAATTTAATACCGCCCGTAAAACACCCTACGAAAGCGATACACTTTTGCACTTCACGAGCCTGCTAGGTGGTGCTATACGGTTGCTTTCTTTCCCTTCAAACGGCTGGTGATTTATTGTGAACACACGACCGATTTCATGATCCCACAGTAGGCGCTGGGTGGTCTGACACTGGATGGGAGAAAAATAGAGAACACACAAACTCTACCGAAGGTGCACTTTACGGCAGTGTGAACACATTCGTTTCCTGGGAGATGAATGCACTTAGTAAGCCGAAGGGAATTTTACGCATTAAAACGTTTTCTTTCCACTGTGACACTGTGTCAGACACTGTTTGGAGCACATTTTTCAGCAGTAACGAAGGCGGACACCGATCGAGCTTTATCTCGTTTTGCCTTTTTGCGAATAGCGGCAACACAAAGAGAAAGCTACCACACACGATAAACAATCACATTCCATCCAGTAAAGGAGGATTATCGTTACAATCGATTGTGCACTAACGACGGCTCCGAATGCAGTTCAGGAGGCACTTAAAAATTCTGCCTCAAAGCACCGAATGAATGAACAGCACGCTGGAACGGTAAGTTATTGGGTTGCTACCGTATGGTTCTGGGGAGAATTTATTGGATAAATGGGAATAGCTGGACTATCCCACTCTTTCGTAGCTGCCACCACAGGTTCCTGACCACTCCAATCAGGGTAGCAATGTCGCAGGTCCACAGGTCACAGACTCACACTCTCACTGGGGGAACACTCGTGGCCCATCCAACCGCGCACTCGGAAACATCCCAGCAACCAGCTCCAGCTGATGCACGTGGTAACGCTAGCGCTCCGTGCCAGGCCTGCTCGACGGTTCCGATAGGACTGGTTGGCTAGCGCTAGTCGCGCGCCACAGCTGCTGTGTGAGATGAACCTGCTGCGGGAGATGCTGCCGTCGCGAGAACCAGGACGACGAAGGTGCAGAAGACGAACCAGACAGCAAACCGTACCAACGCGGCACCGTTCCCGAGAAGATGAGCCAGAGCTCACGCAGTTCGGCGTTTTGCGCCATAACTCGCACTGAACTCACTCTCGCAACGGCGCGTTGAGCACGAGTGACCCGGTAGTGTTCATCCGAGTGGAGCTCGTGAACGCTCACGCACGAGGCTTTTCCGTTCGCCGTTTTTCCTACACAGCAAATATATCGTGTTTCGGTGCACAATGGCTACCATAGTACGTCCATAGGCGGCAGGTGCGTGGAGGGCTTTTTTTCGTACAGAGACCACCGTGGCTACTTCCCGCGTGTTTAGCGGCTGCTGAGTGTGCCGTGGGAAATGATGGAAATTGATGAGATCTTTGCGTTTGGCTGTCGGTAAGGCTTCCGGTGGGTATTGATGAACAGCAGTGTATCGGTAGCAGACAGCTGAAGGCCTACTTTTACCTGTAATACTAACCGTGTGCTATGGTTAGACTTGTTCGGACGATGGATGGAATATTGCGTTAGTTGTTCGTGATAAACGGCTTCACGTATGTTTCTACAAAGGGCATGAATAGGGCAAGAGAAACTAAAAAAACAACTTCAAATGGAAATGAACGAAGCTTTCGATTGTGTTATCCACTAAAACTTCACTTTTTAAAGCCAGTACACTTGGACTTGGACTTCTTAGTATAAAAAAAATTATAACATAAATATTTCGATAAAATGGTGTGCGAGCTAAATTATTACCGAATTACCTTGAATTAACGAATTACCTCTATCCGTTAGCTTTCACTAGTTGTCACCGGATGGCGCTAGAGAAATACGCACCAAGGCCCCTACTTTTCAAGCTTTCCTCAATCAAATATTGAACTGACCTTTCTGTTCATCGCTGGATCAATATTTTGATTGCTCTGTTTTACATGTCTTCGTTTCTCTTCGTTTCTCCTTTTTCTGATCCAGCGAGTCTCTTATCTAGTTAATGATTAATAAGTGTCACAGTAAGAATTGATCTTTAAAATTCCTCCAGCCAATCATGCGATAAGTATGAACGCTTCCGTGACCACTCCCCTTACCCTTACTGTTTTCTTTTTGTGAAACGACAGCCAAACACGTTCCTAAAAGCAAAATCGTGTTGAAGTTTTGTGTGTTAAATTTAACCATTTCTCCGGCCCGTTTGCGAGACGTTCATTATTTATTTTTTACTGCCTGTCCATTTATTTGGTTCGATATTGGCAGGAAAGAGGGACAGGGAAAACACTAGAGAGAGAGAGAAACAAAACACCCGAGAACAGTATCAAACTTGCAGTACCAATTTGTTCACCGATACACCTTGACATGGCGCACTTGTTCCGGCCCACGGGCTCGCTTCGCCTGTGGTGCCCTTTTTTTCGCTTCCCATTTTTCCCACGTTCACCTGTCACCTGGCGGGGAAGCGGTTTCCTTGGCCACGCGAGGTGAAAAAAAAACCACAGCCCCAAACGAAACCATCACGCAAGAAAGAACGCACCAGGCAGCAACAGTGTATGAGGATACTTCAATTAACACGCCACAAGGTTTGATGCCACTTCAGCACAAATCCATCTGACAAGTGGTACGGTGTGACACATGCTCCTGCTGTTGCTGTTGCCCATGAGCTGCTCCTTGCTGCTTCCTTTTTTTTTTTTTTTGAAGGGGGATTTGCTGACTCAAATCCATCAGATTGGGTTCGCACGTGTAGTTAAATTCGGACCGTCCGTTCGTTAATTTTTACGTACATTGTTCCAGGACGGCTGAGGCTGTGGACCCCGGTTCCAGCATAGTCGGTGCTCGTATGCTCGTGCCAACCGTTCCGTCGGGTGAAGTCATCGGACGCTTTACGTGAGGGAATGTGTTTATTTGGTGGATTCTTTTTTTCTTGTTGCTTTTTTTGAGCGAAAAAGCTTTCGTTTCGTCTGCGTGCTATTCTTCCTCTACACTTTGCCTGCCTTCGGTTCGTTGGCTATTTCGATACGAATTCGATGGTGGTTTTACTGCTTTTGTTTACGGGTTTGTGCTTTGCGGGCCACAGCGATTTGAATATTTGATTTTTGATGCTTTCGCAGGTAGGTGGGTGAGCCTGGTGGGTGTTTGTGCAGACAGAAGTAATTTCATTCAATTTCATATCAGACATTATTTGCTCCGAACGAATAATGGATTTTATGACATTTGTCACGCGAAAATTGTATTTAGTAGAACTTTTAAATTATGAGCTGGTTAATGTAATCGATTTTGCGTTTATTTAGATTACAATTACGTGCGCACAAATAGTGTGGATGACAATGATGAATACATAAAATATAAAAATAGACAGAAAACTCATTAACAAAAGCTAATTAAATATTTTAATTTAAATAAAATGTTGGACACAACTAAACAATCAATGAGCAAGGGCTCAGTACAAGGTGTAAGAAAATCATAAAGTATACTAAAGTAATATAAATTTTCAATATTTTTTGCAGGTTTGAGTTAATTAAATATGACAGTACAAGAAATCGAATTAAGTACAACACTCTGTGAACAAAAAATAGTCACGAAAGTCTTCTCTCTAGATCCGATCACCTTTTCGTTGCAAGATAAAACAGCTTTATACAATAATCAAGCTAACAAGACCTTCAACCTCTAAACTAGCTTGTCCATCCAAGCGGACATTTACTTAAAGTAAAAGGTAACAAAGTTCATTCAAATACAAATAAAGATCATTTAATCCACTTTTAATGGTCCATAAATATCGCTAATCAAATCTGCGAAATTTACGATGGACACTATTTTATTAATGTCATCTAGTATTTGTTTTAAGTGCTGGTACCCATTGAAAAAATGGTTCGCTAGACTAACATGGCAATAGACCGTAGGAAGCATTGAAAACTACGTAGTTTAATTTCGATATAAAACTGCAAACGATCTGTTTGAATTGGGTCACAAGCCTTGAAAGACTTTTGTGTTAAGTCCACATGCAAGATTAGATCATCACACTGAGGATTAAGATAGCTGGGCAATGAACAATCTCGAAAAAGTGAGCAATAAAGCACTGACACATTTAATTCAAGCATTTGCACATTGTTAAAGGTTTTATTGGATATAGGTAAAGCATTTCAAATTTATGATCAGTTACTAAAACTAAATTCACGAGCTTCATAATCCATTTATAATTCAGTGGGGAATTAATGCTTCATGAATACACTTTCATCTTGCGATGGACAAAGAAGCCTTCCAGAAAGCGCACCAATTCAAACGCAATTAATCAACCATTGCTTATGCTGACACTAATATAGTGGCATAAAATATGCAAAGTTGTCACAAAACATTACTACACGAAAAATGTATCGAAAACATTCTTGATCATAACGATTGCTCATTCATCATCGCTCTACTTGCTGGAGTCTGGCTAACCTTGCCCGTCCATGCTATGGACTTTAGCCTTCCAAACAATGATGTATCACTTTTGCGCGAGAAAAACGATTGTTTTAGCATTAGAGATTCTGATGGCTTTAATGTCCTCTGTCCGCTCACAAATCTTACGGCCAACCATGCTGCATGGATGTATAGCGCTTTTCCGCAGTTTAAATATAATTTCCCTACGTCATCATCCAGCCAAAGACCCACGCTCGCAACGAACCGGATCGTTTGACTGCCGAAACGATTAGGGGAACGCATGGAAATGGCAAGCAAACGGAGCCATTTGCGCGTTAAAAAAAACATGTCAGAAACATATTATTATGATTTCATCTGCCACGCTCACGGTCTAGCGGAAGATATCCGGGGAAAAGTACGGTGGATACCGGTAGAGCGCTAATTTGAATCCGCACCTAATCCATCCCGCTCCGAGCAAGACTCGAGCCCCCTTTCCATCGTTAATCGTGCTAATCTCCCTTGTCCCTTGTAATCTTTCACTGTCCCGTCCTTCCTTCCCTTCCACTTGATTCCGTGGACGCCCCAAGAAGGTGGAAAAATGAACACATTCGCGCTAATTTGTTTACACGCTCGCGGTGTCGCGGTGTCACGTTCGCGGTTTTTGAATGGATGTGTCACATACGGTTCCGAAGTGGGATGCTCTATTTCCTATTTCCTCTTCCCCATTTGGCGTTTCAGCTCGGGTTCTAGATGGACCAGAACGTACGAATGCGAAGCAAGGAAGGTGCAAATCAGAAACCAAAGATTCTGCACGGAATCCTGTGCCGGGTGTAATTTATTTCAGTGAAGAAAAAAGAGAAGCTCTTTTCTCGCTTTCCCGGTACGCTGGACCATCAGTGTCCCATATTTAAATCGTTACCGAGTGTCTGTGCTCAGTGTTGTATCACGGTAGCGTTCTCTTGGCAGTAATTAAACTCCTGTTTCCATCCATTGATTAATGACCGAAAATAAGTAAAGCAAGGAAGACAAAGTGCAGTAGATCATGCGGTGGAACATCGCAAGAGGTGTGTCTGTTACGCGACGGGTGCGATGCATCCACCGTCTGACACGGCCACGAGCATAATGATGAGTGGACGCCCGAGGCGATCATTTGCGTCCACCGCGCGGTAATCTGTCGCCTGGACGGATGGATTCATTTGCATTCCCGTCGAAACGATGGGGCCCATATCCTGTGGCTTGCCCGAGTGTGAGCTAGAGTTTGTGATTATGTTGATTGAATTCGATTGACTAGATGGCGGCGCTGGTCAGCAAGCGATGGAAGCGAACTACGATCAAGAGCAAGATAAACGCTAGAATAAAACAAACAGAGCTCCAAACTGCATCACAAATCAGTGGCGCAATTACATTACAAGCCGAGCGCGGCCCGAGTGTCTGCATCTGCTTTTTCGATGCACCATCGTCCCCGATCCAGATGCCGATTGATTGAGTTTAATTGAGCTAGTTCATTAAATGGAAATTGATTTAAAGATTATGCTTAATCTTCAGCCCGAACGTCCGAGGAACGGCGGCAGTACCCAGCAAGGGATGTTCAAAATATCGTAACACTGCTGCATTGCTCCCGATTTAACTTCCTCCAGCAGCTCGGTATGTTGATTTGCTTTATTGCCTCTTGCTCTCACCTTGTTCCGCGCTGGGTCGCTGCTGGCTGCTGCACAGTTTCCAAGATCTGCAATCCCGATAGTATCTTGGTTTTCCTTTTCTGGACCGAAACAGACACGCGGCAAGTGATGAGAATAAATGGTGCACTCTCTGTGTACGCCTGTGTGTGTGTGTGTGAGTGTGTCAAGAAAAGAGAACAAGGATGGCAGTATTAAGACATGTTTTGCACTTTGGCGAGTTCGACGTGTTGACAGAGGGGAGAAAAAACGCAAATAAAACAAACATGTAAATCGCAAACATTAACCGATGAGTTAAATTATACGCTTCCTTCTTTCTTCGCTACTAGTCAGAGGGAGTGGAAGAAAGATTCAGAGAGGGAAATGAAATTCAGAAACCGGGAGGGAGAAGACTGTTGATTAAGAGCTTCGGGGTGCAGCTCCGACGAGTTTGGTGTAATTTAATTAATTGGACCACTGAAAGATTGGGACGTGTGATTTGCATGGCATATTGTTGTCTTCATTGTTGATTATTGTATGCAATATTCTACGTACCTTTCTTGTAACAGTTATACAACTTTCTTGACACGCATAAAATATACAACTTGCAACGATTTTACATGTTTTGAAATGACTGAATGTTGTTCATATGCCTTTTCATCAATATTATGTAGTGGATCTTGTCTGTATTTTCAACTGAATGTTTTGGTTTTTAAATCTTTCATTAAAAAATACGTATATCGTTTGTGGTTTTAAATAACTGTTTTAATTATTTTCAAAAAAAGATTTATCATAAAATCTTGCTACTAGATTTTAAGTATTGTTAATCCATACCACTCAATTGTTCCTTACGTACTGTGTGTTGTTCGGTAGCTTCTGCATCTTGTGGAAAAAAAACCTTAGATCTTTGATCCTTTGAGTAACGATATCGTCTGTTTTGCTAGCAGTTTAATCCTGAGATCTTTACCTTCAACTTATAGATAGACAGGATAGAATATAGAATATTCAAATTAATTATAAGGTAAGGTAAGACTTTATCCGTAGTGAGAGCTCTACTATGAAATATCCAACTATGAAATATTACATGTGCGGGGTGGTCTGGTCTGGTAAACCCTGGAATAAGCCTGCATGTCCGAGTAGGTCGTTACGCCAAGAAGCAGTCTATAGCAACTTATAGTGCCGATCTTAAGCAAAGTACAGGATAATTCTACTCTGATTAATTCTTTTTTCTCTGCATCCTTTTCCTAGTAAGTAAGTTCCATCTCTATTTATCTATAGAAGATGACATTTTGGCACCCAACAAATTTCTTCCCCGAAAATTTCTTCGCACGTGATGTCTGACGTTGCGTTACCACCCAACAACTATATTAACTATCTCCATGAATGACTTTTGATTACAGGTGGTTGATCCGCTGACGCGATCCCACTGTCTTTATCACCCTACCATCCCGATAAACCCGTCAGCAACTGACCACTAAACTGACGCCCAAGACTGAATTCAATTTTCTGCCCCATTTCCAGCAGCAGTGGGCGAAACATACCCATTTCTCTCTCCCTCTTTCCGTTCTATTTTCCTGAGCACGGGCTCAGGAATTAGGATTATCGCAAGACGTTCACTCCCCCGGCGGGACGAAACATACCCAAACGTGACGCACACTTTTCACCGCCCGTGCCGTGTAACGAATTCCGAAATCCCTCACCGTTTGCGACCGTGGGGTATTGGGGTATCGGTTGTAATATAAATCCTGTCACTTGATTGGATTATTCAAATTGGTTCGGTTCGGGCTTTGCGTCGCTCTACGGCCACAACACAACTAGACGGCACCCAGCGCTGACAATTATGTTTTTGCATAGTCAACATAAACGGTGGAGCTCCCGTGCCCGGCTTGTGAGGTTGTCTCATTTTCTCTCAATTAAGACCAGCATCGGCATGCAGGACGCGTGATGCTGAGCAGCAAATGGAAGGTGTTGAAAATTATCGCAACATCGTGTTTCTACTCCCTCCCTCACTCGGACGGGTGGCGCTGGGAGAAAATGGCAAAGTTTCCGAAGCAATACCGAAGCGTGCCCGTCTTTAAGTTAAATAATTCAATTAAAATTTAATCAATGCCAGAAGGCCACTTTCGCCGTTCGATGTTCAGCGGCTCCGTGATGCTGCTGCTTCGGCGCACCTTTGTGTCGATACGGCTACTCTTCGCTTTGGGGAATTTGCTTTGAATTTGAATATGCTGGCAGATGATGTGTTGGGAGTATTTACTGATTGTTACATACCATCGTGGATGTCATTACTGAGAGAAAGGAGAAAGAAACAAGAAACAAGTTTAGCTAATGAAGGTTCAATAGGGAAAGGATAAAACGAAGCAATTCTTATAATTAGCTCAATACTTCATGGCTGTTTTGTGCTCAGCAAGCTAAATGAAACATTGGCCCCAAGACCTTATAGACATGGAGTATATGAACCAATCAAACAACATGTTTGATTACCACTACAAACGATTAAATCAAATAAAATTTCCCATAAATCAAAATTGAAATTTAAAAAATTATAAAAATCTAACTATCAAATTTTCCATTTTGCCGCAAAATATCACATGTTTTATTATCTTTTTGTAGACGAAACATAAAGCGAAACTCATCTAATATCTCACAAACGCAAACTTTAATCATCTTTGATTCTGGTTCGATTTACTGTGATTTCGAGATGTTCATCTACCCTTTCCGCAAGATCAATAAACTTGCCACCAAAATCACGACGTCCGTTGTCTAACGCTATTAATTACTCCCTGACTTACTGTTTACTTTCCATCGGAAACTTCCTCGCACGGTTCAATACTGTTTGTGTGCACAATAAACAAACATAAGCACAGCGAGTTATGTGTGGCCAAAAAGTCAGCAAACATCCGGAGCTCACTCCCCCAAGCGCACAAAAGTTTGGCTCCGTGGCGCTTATTTCAGCGTACGCCCCGAAAGCCGACCAACAAAAAAGCGCACACCCGCAGTTGATTCGATTATCGTGATAATAATGAGAATTGGTAACATGAAACTTTGCCTTGGATGAGAGATGGGGCTTGGCCAGGGGCGGCCTCTAGGGAAGCGGGTGTAGCACACACGAATATACGACTTCAGTGTGTGAGATCGGCTTCCCCGGCATCATACATCATCACCACAGCCACTCGTCGTCAGCTCGACTCAGCTCATCATCAAGATTATGATGATGCTCCCGCAGGCTTCTCCCGCAACCTGTCCATTGTAATGCAGTATGTAATATTTCGGAAGGCATTTTAAACCTTCTGCTCCAACAAAAACCGGAGTGAACTTTGAAGCAACGCAAGAACACAGACCCATCACCATTTAGGTCGGGTAGCTTAAGCCCGAAACCTTCAACGGCGAAGGGCACTCTCTTTGTACGCGAGGGTACCAACAAGAACGACGAAAAGTTCGTGGCCTCTGCTCAACAGGGACAGAGGAGGAAGATAATTTATGAAAAAAACAACAACTTTGCAACCAACACCAAACTCGTACCGCCTTTTTTCATCATTCATCATTTCACTGGCCCGGGAGAGATTCATGCGCTCAACAAAATAAAGTGCGGGAAGCCGGAACGGGTTCAAATCTTTGCTCGAATGCTCGGAAGTAGCGATGGCTCTGCACGCTGTAAATGCAAACGCGAGCACAAAACGCCAAACGAGTGCAGCGAATAAACTGAAGCTCTTCGGTGTTGCCCTATTTTTCACCACACCAGCTTACCATTTGGCAGTGTGAATGATGATTTGCTAATGGTTGTTTTCTTTGTTTGCAGGAGTGTTGCCAAAACAGCTTGATGAAAGTTTAAAAATAAACAAATAGCTGATTGAATGTTTTTTGAAAGAAAAAGTTAATGGTTACAGTTACAGTGGTTACAAAATATTTTAAGCTATCATGGAAATCAACACCAAATTTCACTTTTCTGATTTGTATTTTTAAATGATTACTGTATCTTATTTCTATTCATTGAAATCTGTAAATCATATTACTGCTGCTTTATTTAAAACATACTTAGATGAGTTTTAATTGTATATAAAAATGATGAAACAGGAAGTCAAAGCAATGATTAAGATGCGCTAGCCATCGTAAATGAGTTTTGATTTTTTATCAAATTATTTACAGAAGATATTAAATAAAGTACTAGTAAAATGATTGATGAAAGCTTTTTCAGGCACAGTTTTTATTTTTAATATTTCATATTTGTTTATTCTGTTCATGATAATCCAATCTTACCTTATGACATCCATTCAAAAATAATTACAAATAATTATATCATACTTAACGAAACTCAAAACATTTTCGTTTAAAAAAACACATTAGCTGTCATTTGTTCATAAACACTAGTCGTGCGCTTTGACAAATCGTTTCTGCTAGATATAGAAAAACTAGATAAAAACTACACCAAAGAAACGAAAAAAAAATGTTCTAAATGAATTCTTAAATTGAAATAATAAAAGCACATGAAATCATCATAATAAAATAATAATGAAAACAACCATGAATAAAAGTTTAAAATATAACTTTTCTTTCAATCCTTTTTTCCATATAAGTACATCCATACAAAGTGTTTTTTTTTCAATTTTGCTCTACTTATGAACAATTGCTCTCTGGAGGAAAAAATCAACTGAAAGGTTTTCACGTCTGCAAAGCTGAGATTTTTGCACAATCCCTAGCATTTTCAGTGCCGCTAGCAACACACAAACCATACAATTATTCTTCCATTTTCCTGTATTCATCACTAATTGACCGTTATCGTGATTTAAATTGAAGCCTTTCCCATCCCGTCAAACACATTACGGACATACAGGCAAAGCGTTCCGCACATTCGCTCATGATGCCATCGAAATGTGGCCCGTTTTTGTGTTTTGTTTACTTTCGTGCGGAAATGGCCCGGTCGTACAAGACAAAGTGCAGGTGCAATTTCGCGTGTGTGTGTATGATCCCTTCTGGTTCGCGTGTGTGCGAGCGCGGTGTTCTGCCCCCCACACGGCAAGGTGAGTTCCGCTCTGTACCGATAAGCATAATAACTTCATAAATCCCTGCTTAAAAACTTTACGTGCTCACAAATAACACGCTAACGATGGCGGGGAGCCAGCGTTGCTGGAAGACGTACATGCAACCATCGATCGTTCGTTCCGTTCGGTCAATCGATCGTTCGAGTCTCATTTTTTTTTTACCGTAAGAGAAGGAAAGGAGCGAATCGCTTGCGTTACGAGCAGACAGAAGCCTGAAATTGGCCTGCGGGTGCGGCTGTCATGGCATGTCGGGGCCACTTTGCTGGACGTGGCAAATAGTGACCAATTACTCGTCCACGTACCCGCACGCACGTGCCTCCTCGCGTCCCCAGAGGGAAGTTTGATGCTTTCTCAGGAAACGTCTGGGTGCGCTCGTGGCCACGGAGTGAGATTTGTAGGCTATCAAACGAGTTCACGTACGACATTTACGATAGCAAAAGCGACACCGCAGGATAAACGGTGCGCTTAGGGGTTTTCACCACCAACTGGAGCAGGTAACCGATAAATGGAGTTCAATTTAATATCTCTAAATGGTTGGAATTTTAAGACTAATTGTAATGGTACGTGATGTTGCGATGTTACCCCAGGTGAGATGTGTTCTTCTGTTAATAAATTATTTTTTTCATTTTAATTGTTTCCAAGCCATAAGTAAGTACTCTTTGTAGATAAATGCATCCACACGCAAGAAATATTATTGACAAATTTTAGTTTGATCTAAAACATAGCCCTAAACACGCAACTTTTATCCCTGGGACGCGTTCAAGACCCATCTCAGTGTCCGCCAGTGCTCACATGTCTTCGTTACTTTCACCCATTTGGCTTTGCAGCGTGTCCGCGCGTTGATAGCCCACAACAAATGCGACGACGACGGTGCCCTGGCCGCGCCAATCTCGTGCCGTCACACTGCAACTGGTGTTACACGCTGCAAGCGACCCGATACCGATTATCAGATAATTGGCCGCGCATTTCTAGTCAAACACGCGACACACATGTGGCGCTCGCGGTGGCGCTGTTTCTTCGCTAGCCTTCACGTTAGGGTTTGCCTTCCGCTTTCTTGCGCCAGAGGCGACCAAACACTAGCGGGTTAACGAGGCAACGCAAGCTGCCCGGTGTCTAACTGTTTCCCTGCGAGAAGAATGTTTCGAATCGCGCCCACATTTACCGGCACGCTGCAAGTATTTCGCACGGGAATGTTTGGAGAATTTCTGCGCCCGTTTTAGGGGAAACCAACCGCGTAACGAAGCCCGTAGCATGGTTAGCATACACCGAAGAACATACCGCATTTTAACCGAGATGCAGTTGCGCCGAGTGTCGCGAACAAAGTTACGCGCGAAGTATTTTGCCTTTCACGGGGAGAAGCAAGTGATTATCATCAAGATCAGGCAGACCTGGAGCGAGATAGCTTAAACTGTGCATAACGGTGCGACTGTATAAAGATGTTAAGTTCATTTTCTTTTACCGTTCTTAACTTTAGTTTTAAATACAAACAAAAAGCTACACTTTGATTTTCGTTTGTTTTAATGCTGTTATAATTATAGATATTGTAAAAGGGTGCTTTAAACAAGTTTTTAGCTCATTTGAATCAGATTAAAATAAATTTGAATAAATATTTGTAGTAAATTTATGAATTCGAATTTTAATAAGACATTTTATGCATCTTTTGATTTGATTTGACATTTCTTAAAATTTCTTAAAATAAAGACACCTTTCCAAAATTCATTGAATTGGTTTATATAAAATAACAAATATTTAAAATCTTTGAGATAATATTATTAAAAATGACATTTTTATGAAAAAAAACTTTTAAAATAATTACAGTTTTGTTTTGTTTAACCATGAAATTTTAAAAAAGTTAGTAAACTAATGATAATCTTTTGTTGATGATGGCACGGAAAATAATATTGACTTAGTTGTTTGAGCCAATATACTTTGGTAGTTTCAGTTAGTAATTCCAGAAATTATTAAATTGAAGTTTACGGAAATAAAATAACGTTGATTAAATCATTCCATGCAACAACAAAAAAATCTTTAACCATTTTTCTGGCATAACTCTTGACAATGAATCATGTATACGGTTTATGGTAAATTTAATTTTCATTTTTTCATTAAAGCTTCCAATGCAATCCTACTTTAATTCCTTAGTCCTGTTCGCTCTATGTCTTTCACCGCCCCTAAAAACATCATTTTTATTATTTTATCTTCATTCATTTGATACAACCTGCCCCTAGCTACACTGGAAAACGCACAGAAGCTAAAACAACAAACAAACATCCTAAAAAATCCCACAAAAAAGTGTCCCACCTGCTCTGAGAAAATAGCAAAGCGAAAAGCAACGTACAGAAAAACGCATCCAATTTTCTTACCCTGCCCGACACGCCAAACTCCTGGCAAAATTATAAATTGCCCTGTTCAGCACTGGTTTGCTCTGATGTCCCTAAACCTCCCCGCCCCCTTCTTCAAGCGATACATTTTTTTCGAAACCCTTAAATGTGACCGGTACACTACAGTAAAAAAAATGCTAATTACGCAGAGTGGACAGTGCAGACAACTGCTCCACCCAGCTCCTTATGTAAAGCCAACCTCGTACTGCAAGGTAAACAGTGCTGTCTGCTCTCTCGGTGTAAAAAAGCAGCTCCAAAAATACCGTACTCTCCCTGCCTAAAAAAAATAAAACCTCTTCTGCTAATAAGATTAACAACAATCACCTGAAGCAAACGGACAAGTGGAAAAACACCCAACTCCTTCGTCAATCTTCTTCCCACGTGAATATATATATTTCGAGACTTCCTTTTCGTCTTCACCGTGGTGTATCGTTTCACATTTTTACTCCCGGCACACCGGCTCGGTGGCGAAAGAAATGACGCGCTTATCACGACATTCGGATCACAATTAGCCCAATAATCATCGACATGACAGCTCTCGGCGGTGTGTGCGCGCGTGTGCTGGCTGACGAGCGCGCGGAACCGGGACCAGCCGTTTACAAGGAAAATTAATGTAAATTGTTGGCGAAAATTGTGTGTCACCGTTTGCTTTGCCGCGCGCCGGTTGGTGATGAAAAACGACCACCGGATGCTGTGACAGAATCGAAGCAGTAGTAGTTACTGCGCGCGTCTGACGGGTAAGGGTAAAAATCGCAACAGCTAATGAGCGGAACACACAACACGATGGAGCAAGCGATCGGGTGGGAATGGTGGATAAAGGGGGGGTGCGTTCGCGCGCTCGTAACTGGTTCATAAGTTTATGAGCGTGTTTTATGTCACGAGTGTTTACATAGAACTTATTTATAGCCTGTCGTCAGGCACAGCCGGTCCCAACACAAAAAAGGTAGCCCAGGGTGAGGGACCAATCACGGTGTTTCGAGGTGGTTGAGACGCTTCCCAAAGGGATCATCATCGAAATTATCGCCATACAGTACGCCGTGCTGTTAATGAGGAAGGAAAAGTCCCAATTCATCGACGAGAACGTGCCATTACAGCCCGCCATTAAACCGTTCTGCGGTGCTACACTTCAATAGCAGTAACTTTGATAAGCGTTGGGGATAGTCGCAGGAATTTAATTTAACTTTTCCCTCTAATGACGAGGTCATTTTCCCTCCAATTGATGCAATTTCTTCTGTCACTTTGAAGCATTAATTTTGTATGCTCAATTTCCACGCCAAATGAAGCGTCGCTCGTCTTTAATGCTAACGGTGAGGGTCTTCCTTCGGTCCTTCCATCTCGCAGTGCGCAGAACACGATCCATTCACCAAAATGCACCCACCGGGAACGGTGCACTTTATTCTGCTGCATTTTGCACTCTTTTATCTTTTGTGCCTTGCCCTCCCTACCGTTCATATTTCCTCCTTTGCACTTCATTTGCCCCACGGCGAATCAAGGCACGTTGCCAGTTGAATGGGCACATTGAACTCGCGGCAGAGCTCCACCATCGTCCAGAGCAAAAGAAAAAAAACATCGAAATGCAATCGTAAAAACGTACGCCAGCGCGCCAGTTCTCTCTGTTTCGTTATTCGCCGCTGTTTTCTTAGCGCCGCGAATGTCACGCTAACAGGTGTGTCCGATCAAGAACGGCACGGTGGTGCCGCACAGTGGCACTGTGGAAGGCAAGAACCGAGTGTTGTTCTACTTCTCGCTTTTTATAAAGGTTATTTGGTGCTGCGTCTTGTAAGAGCGGGTGGGTGAATATTTTAAATGAGTCCATGTTTCTTTTGTGTCTGCCCGGGCGGTCCATTACGTTCGCGGGGTGGGCTGTGAGGTATGGGTGTAAGATGATGATGCTACTTGCTACAACGGCCAGTACCACAACAGCCGACCTTGTCCAGACCGAGATGCTTTGTCCCAATGCCACCACGGAACCACCATCCATCGTGTTGCTACTGGGGGAGACACCCGAGAGCATAACTAGGGCACGAAGGTGAAATGTAACAACTGTCGCTGAAAACAAATCATTTGGCACTTTTTTTGCAGCTGTTTTTTTTTTACAGTTCGCTGTCAGTATGTTCTTAGGGAACATCGGTAGACGGAGACGTTTTTTCATCTCAATGCGCATTTGGGATTTTGGAAGCGAGCAGCTGGAACAGTGATGTAGCACCGCTGTTTTGCATTGATTCGGTCTGCATAAATATTGCACGACGGGTGAGCGATGAAGAGGAGAAGTAAGATGGAAGTAGAGTTTCATGTTCACACTAAAGCGAAAGGGAGACGCTTTAATTAAGGTGTAGGTAAAACAAGTGATGAAAAGCAAGCAAGGTTTGAAAGTGAAATGTTTAATGAATTTACGGTATCGGTTGATTAGTTTTTAAGTAGAAGTGATTCTTTGAATGAACGAGTGGGCATCATTTCACAAGAATAATTTAACATTTTTGAAACAATTAGTTTGGTTCCTGCATTATTCTGACTTCTTTTAATCACATTTTTTAATTTTTTTTTATTTTAATCAATTTTTTAATCTGACTATTTTTAACAATACGGCCAGGCAGTTTCTTTGAAATAACAAAAATACACATTTATGTGAATAAGTATCATTAAAATTTAAATATAATGAAGTTGTTTTAAATTTTTCAGTTGTTCTTTGTCTTATAATTTAAATATGCCACAAATGATGATGATGATGGTGATGATGGTCTTCAAAGTTTCGAGAGGGACGAAACAATCTGATAAATATTTAGATATTAATTGTTCTTCTATATTAATCCTGAATGGTAAGCAATACGGCCTGGCCGTCACTACCGACATAAAAAAAATCCTGAATGGAAAATTGACAGCTTTAAAATGTTTACCAACGAATGCGATAAGGTGTCACTAAAGGGAATCGTTTTCCAATAAGGTAAGTTCAATTGTCTATGTCCACATTACACGCGTGTGTCTCGAATCTTAGAAGACTCTCTTTATATTACGGTTTAATGTTATTTTGTGGGTCGGCTCGGTGGTCTAGTGATAACGGCGTAGGGCTGTCAAAACGCCTGTCGCCGGTTCGTATTTCATTCGGACCACTGCCGGCCCCCTTAAGCAGGATTTAACAATTTTGATATGGATGAGTGTACACTCAGACACAGAAAGATCCAAAAAAGCACATTAGTGCTCTGGTTAGGCCTAGACCACCCCCAGGCCTTGTTGTGTTGTCCACCTAAGAAGAAGAATGTTAATTTATTTTTTTTTATTATTTTAAAATTACAAAAAAGGAAAGAAGATTTAAACCATCATCTAATCAATGAAATAAAAAGGCGCTGATAAGGTATTTTAACAATTTTTGCCAATGAGCGCTTGTTTATTGGTGTCTCTTCAATTCAGCAGTTTGAATTATCAAACATAACAAATGCTTCATAGCAATGACAAAATCACTCACTTACATTATTTTGACAATGAATAGGCATTAAAAACTAATTATGTATGCTAACGAAATGTTGTAATGCTGAGCATAGAAACGAGCCACTCTTAAATCTAAAACATGATAATACGCAAAATAAAACGTAACGAAATAGTCAAATAGTTAAAACTCTCTTTGAAGTTTCGAAGAAAACAAATTTGCTGATTTAATTTTTAGCTGTGCAAATGTAAGTTTGCATACCATCAGTTTTCATTATTTGTTCGGCAATGTTTGCAATACCCTGGCAGCTTCAGAGTATTTTTTTACTTTTTCGCTGCAAATATTCCATATTTAAAACCTGCTTTCACCCGTTCACCTCCCACTAGATCAGTTGAACAATGCATTTACAGGGATAGTATGGAAAACCATCACATTATGCAGATGCCACAAGGGCAGACGATTTCCTGTTCCACTCGTACAGACTACACACACACACACAGATTGCCAGTGAAAGTCGACGACGGATGAGCGTCAGCTTAAAAGCACAACCCCACAAACAGTTCACCCACGGACGAGTCACAACGGTACGCGAATATGCATACGCAATGAGGTACGCAGCTCGTACTGCAGATTTGCAGATCCGATATGCAAAAAACTCAACCCTTGAACATGCACCAACAGCGTCACAACCTTACGATCCCATTCAAACACCCTTGCAAGCGCATTTCGCCCCCGAAAAGTCCCGTGCCGTAGATGTCGCCCGGGGTGCACTACCGTACCCTTGTTGCCTTTAAAGGATAATCAGCCAAATCAACGGAATGGTTTGATTGATAATTGATTTTAATGATGATGAAAACGACTTCAGCTCAAGTGCGCGGGATGGAGTTTAAATTAACAATGCATAAAGCGACAAAGCGGAGTGAATGTTCTGGGAACGAAAAACCGGCGGAAGTCAATCATTGCAAGTCTACCCTGGATGGATGAATAATTGTTGACACAGTGGGCAAATATTGTTTCTTCGCTGCTGCAGGAAGTCACGCGAAAGCGCTCAATCCATCATTTCACCAACTTCGCTTGACATTAAGAACGAACTAAAACCAACATTCAACGACTGTGTAAAATCAGGTCATTAAGGTCTCCAGGCTTCGGCAAAAATAGGCCCCACTCGAGAGCCATCATAAATTATGCTCCTCATCAGGCTGCTGGGCTTCATTTTTCAGCACACTCCCTGGGGAGGAATCGGTGCTAACTGGTGTCGTGTCATTTCAAGAACTTTCCACTAAAGTATGCATTGCGCGGGATGGAAGAGAAGAAAAAGAACGGGCCCAAGATTAAATTCCGGCCCTGGCTGCATTGAAGTGGAAAACCATCCCGGATTTGACCTCATTTTCCGGTCGCATCTCCAACGTCTTCCACAATGGAGAGGTGTTGGTCGATAGTGGGTTAGAGGTTTCGGCAAGCAGTCACGTGACCCCGAGCAGTGGTGCACTACACCTACGCGCGGTTTCCGATTTCCGCAACATGGCGAGAAGACTGTTTGCGTGCGAGATCGTAATTTGCATTTCAATTAGCATATCCCACAGCCCTGCGGTCTCAACCCGAACCCGATACTCGGATGAACGTTGAGCGGAGACGTTAAAGTGCAGCTAACCGAAAGTTTGGGAAGGAAGTGAAAATGCATTGGTGATACTGGAGTGATTGTGAAGATGATAGTGAGGCGTGAGGGAACAAACAAACAAATTACACTTTCTTCCGGGTGTGGTTGGATGCATCCTAATCATGCTGTGCTGCAAGATGCACTCTATGAATCGCTAATGACACCACGACGGAAAAGAATTTATTTCTCGGGCGTAATATGAATTGATTTGACGCAGCATTTATATCGAAATGCGTTTCCGTGTAGGTTATGCATCAACTTTTCTGATTGATTTAATCTTGAGTCGTTGATGAACTTTTGGTAGTATGGGTAATTTATGCTGCTTCATGTTGAAATTTTATTTTTTAGAGTACCTCACATATTGCGAAGGGCTAAAAAATATGTTTAAATATTAGCAGAATATAATACTGTGTCGCAAATATTGTAGGCTTGTAAAAATCAAATCAGATTTATCAAATTTATCTATTTTGAACGAAATAGTTCCGCTCAAATTCCTCATCCATTGTTAAACTATGGTTTAAGGAAAGTAATTCAATATCTAGAAATTCTTGAAGACATTTGATGAACTAAGAACACTCTTTATTTTTCACACACACATTAAACTTACTACGAAAATTTCAAATATTACACACAATTTAATGAGCGTACCAGCTAGCAGCAATTACACTGCAACAACACACCACTTTCCATCACATTCACACCCCGTAGGTGATGATGATGATTTGCATTCATTTGAGCATTCATTTCCGTACAACAGAACATAACAGACGATGCTCATGACATCTGACCTCTCCGCTTGTTGATCGGGAGAAGAAGGGTGTATGCATGTTTCCCACTCGTCAAACAGTAAAAAACACCCCCGTCCCGATACGTGCCCGGAATTAACTCGATGGGATTAACGCGTGCAAGTGCCATTGTGCCGTTTTTGGTAATGTATGCTGATTGAGTGGGCTTGCTTATGGAGAGGAATATTAATTTAACGCATTTAAATGGCGGTGCAGCTGATGAAGAGGCGTTATCACACGCTTTGCTCACGATGCCAATTTTCCAGCCAGCGGAGGATTAAACAAAAGCGCGGGGACCGGTGTTTGATTTCGTTTGGATTGCTATCCGGTACGTTTGAGAGGGAACAAAAGCGAACAATGTTGTTGCACCCTGCGCTTTTGTTTTTCGATTGAAGGTGACATTTAAATTCAGCGCTCTTATAAATCAAGCTCATTCCGCCGCAATCGATTGGCCTATTTTTCGTCGAGTAGAAGTGAAAAGTCGACAGCCCAGCCAAAGGGTGCTAAGACTTTCCGTAAGCCAGCGTTAAAGTCGTGACCGAAAACGGTGCTGTTGGGCCAAGAGCGCCCAAGGGAAGGCAAACGCTTTGCCTCTCAAAAAGGAAAAGGCTTTGCTACGAGAAGCGACAGAATTAAAGTCAGGATGGCTTCTGCAGGGCAGGCATACAAGAAAGGGCTGGGATAAAATAACACCATCTAGTAAATGTTAATCAAATCAGTGAGGGAAGGTTAGCTCTTTGTTCTTGCTGGTCCCTTTTTGTTTCGTCCTAACCTTTCCCAACAACCGGCACTCACAAAAAACACCCCACAAAGCTCCCTAAAATCCATTTGGGTGGAAAATCGATTAGTGCGGCAGGCCGGTTGGGGGTTTTGTTTCTTGCTACCTCTTTTTTTTAGTTCATTGTTTTTAAAACAGTGGCTTTCGAACAGAGAAAGGCTAAAGAAGGTTCCTTCCTTGAAGGGTTTTACATGGAGCCGCACCATGGTTATCTTTCTCAAAAAAAAGTTGAGGCTTTGCTCGGCGGTTACGTTGGTAAAGGCGTTGAAATAAAACAATGAACTAAGATTAGAGCCGTTTAAAAACCCGATTCGCAATTTCAAACAGGAGTCTCCCATGGCAGGACTGATCGTTTGATACTTATCGAATCGCCTGAACGCAAACGGCTCCAGAGCAGAAACCATTTTCAATCATTTAAACGATGAAAATCTTTCCTTTTAATATAAAGAGCAACATTCTAAAGCCCCTGCCATTTGGAGGTCCAATTTATGAGGCCAATTAGAGCACAGATGATTCAATTATGGAGCTATGTTATTGGAGCATCTTGAACTGTTGACCCCCAAAGAGTGTCTCGCAGCTGGAACAATCCGGAATATAAATTAGACTCACCAGAACGATGCCATTATAGCAACGGTTTCACCAAACCTTTCTGATCCATTCTAAACGAGGTCGAGGCTATTCATATTTCTGATAAATCTCCTCTCGGAAAGTGTTAACATTCCCAAGCAGCACTTCAGGCTGCTGCTTAATAGCCACACTGTCCGCCCTGAGCAAGCTCTTCCTATCCCTGCGGCATAGGTGAAAGCAAATACTAAAAGGGAATAATCGATCTCTCGAGCTCTCGGTCAGCAAAATTTGAGAGGCAGAGGACCGTTGGCATTCTCTATAGAGCCCGTGCCCGGGTTGGAAAATTAGCCCACCCGAAAAAGAAGCTCAAGTAGAAGGAAAGCATTAGACACTTGGGTCTGTGTCCTCAATAGCATCTGCGCCTCACTGGGAAACGGGAAGCAATCAAGCTCTTGGCTTCACTTTCCGGAAGCATCAAGAAGAGCGAACACTCTGAGTCAATTGATACCCTCCACAAGCTCACCGTTCCTTTGCCAGTTTCCTCCGTCGCTCAATAGACCGTAACAGTCGAGTCACGTTTCGAAGATGGAAGGGAATAGACTAGCAGGGACAAATTTAAAGCATATAATGTGTGCACACTTACACACCACACTGAATCGCACTTGTCGTCCGGTCAGTGGGATCGTCCTGATACACTTTCACCTTTAGAATTCCTTTCAGTTTTCTTGCATGGAAAAATCTTTTCCTCCCCATCTTGCCGGACTTGAACGGTGGTCAAGTGGCACACAGCTTAGGATTTTTCAATGTCAATAACTCACCCGTGTGAGGCTGCCTCTTTTCTATTCTTCCTCCTTGAAGCTGACAGTCTTCCGGCTGCCGCATGATGGCACACGGACAAAAAATGAAGAAAGGTAAGGATTGTGGCTTTTACGAGAACGATAAGAGGTATCCAGCAAAGCTAACAGATGAGGATCCAGATTCCTGGAAAAATGGAGCTTCCCGTCGACGAGTAACGCTCAGCAAACTGGACAGCGAGGGCAATAATCGATTTGATGGGTTTTCACAAGAAAAATCCCTTGCCTTTCTTTAGCTCTCATCTATTGAAGGGACGGGTGAGAAATGGAATGCAATATTGACAACGGAACATAAGGTGGTGAAAATGGCGTAGTCTGATCCGATGGACCGTTGATAATGCAGGTGCCCAATCATGGGGAGGTTTTTGGCACGAAAGACAACAAATCTGGGACTTAGCCTTAAAACCCCCACAAAATAGGTTAATGGTTGAATGATTCAAATTGGTGTGCACTGAAGCGAACAGATCGTTAATAGCTTTCATCGATTGATGCTCTCAGGCAAAACCGAAAATATGAAAATAAAGTTCGTAAAAATAATTAGAAACTGAGTGCACCAAATGAAGCGGTATGGTTGGTTGGACAATTGTTTTGCAACCATATTTGCTGCTGCAACCTTCAACAGTTTCCACCGTCCTTTGAATGGTCATAAAATGGACAATAAATCGGCTTACAGGATTATAATAGACTTGCCACCGTGTTTCACAATCTAAGCTTGTAAAACAGCTCGGAAAACAGTCTTTTGCACGCTCCTATCATTCGGACGAATATTCCCCCATAATAGTAGATTGACAAAAAAGCACCATTTCTAATAGCTTAAACAGGAACGATTACGATCAACTCCTGCTTTTTGTACAGACCATACGCTCACTGCTAGCGATTATAACGTTGAACAGATTTTCCCTCCCTCAGATTTTCTCGCGCCCCTTTTTATCGCAATCGTTGCACAATTAACTTTACAACATCCGTAAAACGGTCCGGTGGTTGTCTCCGGATGTGGCTGTTTTCCCTCCATGTTTTTTTGTTTCGTCACCGTCAGCCGTCGGTCTCCGATTGCGTGGATTGTATTCCGGTTGTCGTAAAACAAAATAACGAACCCATCGGACCCACAGATCGCTCATCAGTGACCGCATTGGCGCTGGTAATGATCGCTTCGTCCCTCGAGCGGGTTTATTTAATTTTGTTTTTGTTGCTCCTTCGGCTTCGCTCCCGCTTTTGTGTCCTTATCGCATCGCCCCAAGATGATGCTGTGTTTTTTTTTACGCTGACCGCAATGTTTTTATTTCATGCTTCAATCCTTATTACCAAAGGACGGTTTACTGTGTGTGTATTTTCTTCTTTGTTTCGGAAGGTTTTGAGTCCCTGTTTTTGGGGGTGGAGGTGTTTTGATTTAAAATCCAAATTGATTTAATTTACGGAAACCCTTTTCTTGCCCTGCGGTTGAAGCGTTGTGGAGATGTGCTTTAACGGATGGAATTAAGAGTTTTATAATAAAATTTTCCGATTGGCAAAGTTTTGAAACGGGTCGGGAAACATAGTGCAATTGGCTTTGGCGTGGAAATGTTCGCGGTAAATAACTTCGTAAAATGTTTTATCTGCATTCCGGCGATGAAATTCTTTTTCAAATATATAAGGTTCAAAGTTCAGGTTAAGGTAGGGGCGGTATTTTTTTCAAGATTCATTTACCTATACAGTTTCTCGTGTTGAATTGCCAATGAAGTGATAACATTATCAGTAAATTGCCTGTGTAAAGTTTTTCTTTTCCATTAGGAAAACAACATATTTCGACAGTTCAGCAATCTTCTTCTCTAATCTTCAAAATAAAATTACAATTTCGGTGGTTTAGATATGGAAAATATTTTTCACCCTGGTTGATCGTGGATTGATGATACGTTGCTCTCAAAGCAAAACAGTCATAGCATTGCAACTTTTGCCGTAGAAAATCGTTTACCGTGCCACTTATAGTAAGTTCCTTTGAACGAAAGGAAAACAGCATTTCCCCTCAAAGCTTTTCTCCCAAAAGCTGCCATCTAAACTGTCCCGTGTAGGAAGAAAATTTCACAATGAAAAAAAAATCAGAAATCTTTCTAAAACGAGGTCAAAGTTGTCTTGTGGTAGCAGTGCTCTCTAAACTTTGTAATTACACTTGCTCCATCAGCATCTCTTTCTACCTCTATCTTTATCTCATTTCACAGGAAAAAGTCAAAAGACAACAGAAGCGCCGAAGAAGCTCGACCGGACTTCCATCGATGAACTGTCATTGCCAAAAAGCACTCCAAGGGAAACACTTTTCAATGAAGCTGCTCCTGCTCGCATTCGCTTTGGAAAGGGGAAAGTTCAAAGACAGAAGAGGGTTTTGTTTGAAAGTGTCGTTTCATTTCCGAGGAAAACGTTGCTCCAAATGCTAAACGAACTGGACCGAGGGGGAGCAACATAATTCTGGGTGGTAATTACATTTCCTGTGCTAAATACTGGAGACGATGGTGATGGTTTCTCCCTATTCTCTCTTTGCCAATTGAGCCAATTGACTCTATCACCATTTGAATAGTTACTTGAAAGAGAGTCTTTTGGGAGATGGTGATGTTGAAAGTTGTCTTTACCAAAAGCATTTAAAATTACTGACACGAAGTGCTTCAAGAGTTGAGTTTTCTAAGACCGAAGAGAAAATGTGTTTTGATTGCACAATTGTTTGAAAATATCGTTTTCAACATTTTACAGATGCCAAAATCTAAATAAAACCCTAGCCCAAGCTCTTTTTCAAGTCAGCAGCAAACCTTATCCCTCAAAATCATATTTTATTTCTTTTGTTTGCTACAGTCTGCATTTCCTGAAAGTTTCTCTTTTTCTCTGAACCTTTAGTGATGTACAACATCAAGCAGCACAGTTCAAAGTGGAAAACAAATTTTACATTTTTCCCGTGTACCCGACACGTTCGACGTTAAGCTCGTTTCCTACTCAAACAATGAATCTACAATTACTCAGTTGAAGCGCAGTTTTCCCTTTACTCATTGATTTTCCAAATGTTCCGAGCAGGACAAACACGACTACAACAAAAAAGAAACACACTGCCAAACGTTCGCAAGCACGAAGCTGCATTTCTTCAAAATGCAATTCGAATCGAAGCCGAACAACTCGAATCCAAACGAGCTGCAAATTGGATTTTATCGAGTCGCTGCCAAATATCGCTGCCAGACGCGGTGTGCTCTGAAGCTTAGGTATTTTCCGTTTTCTAGTTTTCTCCTCGTGCTTTTCGCAATGAAATGTAAATTTCTTCACTATTCGATAATG
Source organism: Anopheles epiroticus (assembly GCA_000349105.1). Lineage (NCBI taxonomy): Eukaryota > Metazoa > Arthropoda > Insecta > Diptera > Culicidae > Anopheles > Anopheles epiroticus. The sequence goes on from KB670514.1 coordinate 38,010, forward strand.
CTTGTGCAAACGAAAGGAGTAGCGCGCTTTGGCTAAGGGAAAAAATCCACTTCGCAAGCAGTGGATGCAACGGAATTCACTGTCACATGAACTTTGGCACTGATCGAGCATATCGGGATGAGGTTGACAGTGAAATTTAATGCCAAAACCTGATTGCACCATGCTGCAACGACGCGTCGAGGTAGCCGAAGGGAAAGGACATGAATATTGAACAATTCGTTGAGCAGATTTGATTTATGTTATTGATGGCTGGAAGAAGTTCGGGCCATCGGGTAAAGGGTGGAGATGAAAGGTTTACTTAGAAGCTTCTTTTAAAAAGGCTGAGTCAACAAACATATCTCTTTCAAAAACTCGTACCTTCAGCTTTTAAGAACTCTCAGCACTGGTTGACGAAGAAAATATACTTATCCCAGAAACTTGATCCTTGGTCTCCTCGGAAACTGCGACACAAGCAGTCAGACTCAGAGCTAATTAAATTATTTCACTCACCTTCACTTTGACTCCCTTTGCCCGTGTAAGCTTTCAGCCTTTTGCTGTCACGCTATGCTTCCGTTTTGCAACATCCATCAGCCATCATGTGTGTACGAATAATCTTTCTAAATTCTATTCCCCATCAAAAGACACACGTTTTCTGATTTCTTCTATCCTGCTCCCATCAGAGTGCAAACGAACCTTTTCCCTTGCCGAGCCGATACGCTTCGCCTAGCTGTTGTTCCATTTTGTGTCTTAAATCCCGTCAGCCCTGCCTCGAAAATGCGAATCATTAAAACTTAAGATGCTTTTACTCATTTTAAGCCGAGTTTACTGAACCTTCCTTTCCACATGCTTTTTTCTTATTTTCACTGGCATTCTGGCAATTTTGTACCAGGCATGCAAGATGGGGTGGAAAATACTTTTGGGCTCATCCGTCTAACTTTGTGGGAATGTATTTTGTGGAAGTGCTTACAGTGACTTTTACCAACGAAATTCCTTACCGATTGTGTTGATTTTGCACTGTTGAAACAAAACACACATTTGCAATTCACCGGTTGTGTTGGCTGGCTGCGATACTTTTGACGTCGATTTTGGTTTTTGAGAAACAGCTCAGAAGAAAGTTTGTTTATGAAGGAGTTACCGCTTAGTTGGTGGAAGATTTTGGAAGTAAACTTGAGAAGAAAGAAGAGCTGCTTTTTAAACCGACATTTTAATTGGCTCTTGCCTGCACGTCTTTACTTCAATTCATTTCATTAGGTACTGACGACACTTCAAGTAGAGTGCATAAACGCATAAGAATGAATGATAAATAGAGAATGTACAATCAAACTACTTGAACTACTGGTATTGGTACTATCAAACTACTGGTTCAGTCGTAAACTAACACACTCCATATTATCACAAATTTCCTTCAAAATCACAACAGGTGTATTTTCTACATTTTGGTCCTTCGAACCGGAATGAATTCGAATGCTTTCTTTAGTAGATTTATTTAACAAAACAGGAGGAGGAGTAAAAAGACGACGAGACGATATTTTTTGGGAAGTGAGTGACGGTCCGGTGGTGGAAGCGGTTACGGTCTACACACTTTAGTAATAGGGGGGCAAATCAATCCAGATCAATCCCCCTAGGTGGTTATCAAAGCTAGCATGGTTTATAAGGTCGTTAAGCCTATATGAAGTATAGTCGTTCAAGTCATAATATTGACTTGTTATGTTTCTAAGAAATTTTGTTCTTTTTAAATCTTCTCAGTCTATGATTAAATGACTGTTCCTGTTTTAACTGAATATAAAAAATTTCTAGAAAACATTATGTCAAATTATACAATTTAATTTATTTAATGATTGCTCTGTTTTTGTCTTCTAAAAATAAATGTTTAAACAAAAATAGAAATTTAGAAGCTACCATTCCCAAAAAAAGTACCTGATTAACAAGTTACATGATACGAAAAAACTAAATACGTTTGTCTTCATCTTGAGTCTACTAAACTCAGAAAAGTTTATTCATACTTATATACTCATCAATCCGTATATTGTTTCTCCTTTATATTTTCCACTCTATCAATTACATTCGTCAATGGGTGGATTGACTGACATAACTGCACGGCGAAATCATTTGAGAAATAGACAACATAATCAACCCTCCGCTCCCCCTCCCCTCTCGCTCTCTTCCTTACTATTCCATCCAAACAACATACCTTTATCATTGCCAAAGACACTAGTGTAAACCGTAATGCGGCTGCAAGTTGTAACGATTCAGCGCCCGTCGTCATGCAGCTGTCATTGAGCAAAATATTATGTTTCCCCGTGCGACATGTGCGCCCGTCTGCGCTGACAGCGGGTAAATCAAGAAGTCGTCAGATTAAAGGCATTGAAAATCGCGTATCACAGCAACTTAAAAAACATGTACTCGCGAGAAGGCATAACAAAAAAAACAACCCGTGGCCCGTACTACGCGCACTGTCAGCGTGGTTCGCTCTATTGTGCCAACCGTTTTACAAGGCCTGGGGTATAAGCGAGGAAACGGGGAAGCGTTTCGCTAACCCACATAGGTATTGCGGTGTAGGCTTCCTAGCTAGTCTGAAGGCCCACTTTCTAGCGACTGGAAAAAAAGCGCTCCAGACCGAACTGTCAACCACTGTAGGGTAGACACTGTCGCCGGCATGTGCGTCTGCTCCGTTGCATACTTCCCGTTGCAAGATGCCTTCGGATCGATCAGCCCGTTGATTGATGTCTATCGAAGCGCATCAATCTCCCGTTAATAAAGGGTGTATACGGCAATTTTCTATTAAATAATGCAACATGACAGTTTGAGCGTGGTCGGTGCAACAATGCAGCGAAGGGCGGACGGTGTAGAGGAGAGGCAAAGCACGCCATGCCAGCTATATTTGTGATTCCGATACCGAAGGAGCGTTGTGGTAGGGTGAAAAACTAAACTCTCGTGAAGCGACGAGGCAGAGGAGTGAGGCACAGAAACGCCTTCCCTAATTTGCATATTGTAATTTCCTTCTTCTTGCAGCAAGGGCGGGATGCGTGCAGTTGCGATAACAAAGTCACACACTCGAACGCACGCCACTGCAACGGTTCATCATCGTCAGCTTTGTGCTCACGCTGCGCTTGGCTGCATAATCATCGCGAAGCAAACGGCGGTGCGCGCTGCACGATCCTTTCAGCAAGAATGGATCCAAGGTGTGCGGCCCGGCCCCGCCCCGGCCTGGTATCAGTGTGCAATTATTTAATTTCCTAATAATAAGCCTTCGTCTCGATCGGCGGATGATACCCGACGTGGCCAATAATTCCCACCTCATGTGTCTGTTCCGGTGAGATGCGAAGGAAATGAAAAGGAAAAGCGGTGCTCGAGTGGATTGATGCCTGTTCGAAGGCAGGGAGTCGCAGTGCGTGCGTTGTTAATGCGTGTGATGACTATACTTTTACTGGTATGGTTGAGGTCAAACTTTTGTATTTTGTGAAGTAAAATCGGGTTTGTTACAAAGCAATGTGAAATCAAAAACTTCAAAATATTAGAGTTTATATAATTGCCTCAAAAATCGATCAAGAGCTACAGCCTAACAACAGCGTTTCTTTCGTTTAACTTTAATTCATCTGTGAAGTCTGTTTGTTTTTTCATTGATTTTATAGTGCAATTTTTCTTTGATTATTTAATTTTATTTTTTTAAAAGCCTCTCGGGTTTTCTTAAATTTGCTTTTTTTCTGCTCTGATTTTGCATTTAATGTTTTGTACAAGTAAGATTTTGCAGTGAACTTGAAGCATTCTTTCGCTTAACGCTATTTGTCTGTTTTTTCTTTGATTTTCTAATCTCATTTTTATCTTTATTTTGTTTTTACTTTATCTTAAATTATGTTGGCTTTTGTCTATTTTGCTTCCTGTCTGCATGTATTTTATATAAAATGTTTTGACAAAGGAGGACATTTATATTCAACTTGAAGTATTTTTTTGTAAAACGTTACAATAACAAAGCAAAAGTGTTGATTCAATCAAATCAATTAAAGCAATTCATAATGAATAAATGGTACTTTCCAGAACTTAGTGATCCATGATTGATGATCCACCAATGTTTCATAGTTTCTTAGGTTTGTTCATTGCCTCCCTTTAGACAAATTGCTTATATTACCTGTATCGTCCTTAACACGTACAGCTCAATTCTACATTAAAAATCTCATGAAATTTCTGTTGTTTCACACATTTCATGTGAAGTAATTTTCTCATTCTCATTGTTTAAATTTTTATTTTATTATTCATAGGGTATTACATTGCACAGTCTTAGCCTGCTATAGTATTATCCAAACAATTCAAGTTGCCGTCCTCTTACTAAATGCACAAAATTAATCATCAATGCCAGAGTTAGTATCTTATCCAAGGCTATTGTATAATATCAGGTGGTGGAATAGCCCTTCTGTCAGCCTGCCATTGAAGGACCCGCATGTCACCAAATTGAATTCATATCAACCGTTATTTATCAACATGAACATGTCAACTTACACGTAAATTCGATGCAATTGAAATTTGAGCAATTTCATTAGCATTCCTGGTTTCTTTACAGTTGAAAAGGTGTTAGGGTAACGTGTTACAGTACACAAATGTGTCTTTTTTATTGTTTTTTTCTGTCACTAAAGCGGTTCAAAACGTCCGAAATCCAGTGCTTTGAATTACACACAAATCAAAGCATTTGCTTAATAACTAATGATGACGTGATAACAGGTTTGCTAAATATAGTGTTAAAACTAATGAAATGATAACAAATATTGACTATACGTATTGTCAATATATTCTGTATTCCACCACCTGATATCATATAATAGCTTTGATCTTATCGGTTCGCTCAACTTGCAACATACACTTTCCTAAAACTATAGAATAGAAAATATATTTTGTTATCTGTAAAACGATCACAACATCGTTGGAAAAGTAAAACTATGCCACTCGTTCTATTTAACGTATCGCGCAACCCGTCAAACCGGGAAACTATTTCTATAGCGTTTCTATAAACTCTCACATACACCGCTCTCCCAACGCCAGGACATAAAACTTAATTTATTCGTCCTCGTTTTCCCTAAATCAGATAAGATTATGACAAATTTATTACCTACTGGCGATCCTTTTGGTACAGTTTCCCCCTGTATACGGTGTAAATCTGCACCACTCCCCAGTGCCCACGGTGTCTCGATGCAGCGCTTGATGTAACAGTGATTGAATTAAGATTTAATCAAAATAGATCAACTTTAATCAGCCATCACGCTCAGGTGCAGGAAGCTCGACTAAACCGATCACCACATTTCCACGCCCCGAAGGATGGAACCGCTGCCGGACCGGACGTTGCACAAAACGACGGTGAGGAAAAGCTTCGTGTCTCTAGCACGCTGGATCGTTCGCTCCGCCACTTAACGGCGCGTTTTTGTAACCAGTGAAACCTGATCCACATCTTGCAACGGATCGACGTTCCGCCATTCATTTATCAATCTCGGGGTGGAACACAACCCCGCACACACACACACACATGCTGTAAAACTGTCCCTTTAATGTACGAAAACTACTGGTGCCCTACGAGCGAGTGCTGCCCTCGGGGCGAATGCATAATGCTATTAACTGGCACCCGGGCAACAGTGTCCGCTGGGCGGCAGCAGCGCAACAGCCCTTCCGACACCTGGGACCATTTTCCATGGCCATGCCCGGCGTCGCAGCGACGGTAAAGGGAACCATGGTCCGGTGCGGTGATGTGCCCTACATCAAATATTTATGTAGAAAGTAATTGAAAATTTTATTTTCAACAATAATTATCCCGGATGATTTAATGAGCACCGTAACGCATTTCGATTTAATGACGGCACTTTGCGTGGCAACCGTTCCGGACCGTCGACGGTGACGGTTGTGCCCGGTGAGGCTCATAAATTTTTCGATCAAACTGATCATTCCGGTCAAACCAGACGCACCGGCGAAACGGGAAGCGGACGGTCCTTAACTGAAAATATATATAAAAAAAAGGAAAACCACTGGGACCCGCCGGGTTCAACTGCCTCCAAGCCGTGTGGTCGTGATTTTGATCCTTGGGCGGTCGTTTTTTATTTTATTTCTGCTCGTTGGGTCAATGGGTTTAGATTTGATGGCAGTTCCACTAAAAAGAGAGGGGAAGGAAGAGTGGGTGAGTGTGGTAGCTTTCGTGCTTTCAACCAAAAAGATATCAAAAGCTTGATTATAGTGTATAACCCGTATGTTTTATTTTACCCGGTCCTTTTTTGCAAATGACGTCCCGGAGTTAATAGTTTGTTTCCCTTTTTTGGGCTGAAACTTCAGTTGATTGTTTAAATTGATGCTGGTAGATGATGGTTTCTGGATCCTGGAAAAGGTTTGATTGGCTCGGAAAACAATTACTTTAATTGTTAATTTTGTGTCAAAAGCTAAAGGTAAAACAATGGAATCAATAATATTTCTCAGCGTTTTGGAAAAATAAAAGGTTAGGTCCAAACTCTTCCAGCGATAAGTTTCGACTCAAAATTACAGCGCTACCTTTTCTACTGATTGACGCAGATCGGTCAATGTTCTGCTCCTGTAGATGATCCAATAAATCCTACAATACACCAAAACCGGACAGTTCCATTAGTGTGAAAGTCTCGCACACAAAAGCTGAACCATTCGTTTCGCTCCTAAAATCTGAAAAGTGATCCAAATTGTCACATGAAGCGAGCGGTACTTAGCGAAAATTACTTCAGAAAGTGAACAAAAGGGGTCTCAGCGACCTACGCTCCCCTCCCCGGGGCCTGGTGAGCAAAGCATCCCTTTTGGAGGAAGAAGACGCAGGACGAAAGCTTTCGTCCATTCTTTCCGGTGTGGTTCACGTTGGTGTATTGTCAGATGTGATTTCTCCTTCAAATCACTTGAGCAGACCCGAATAAAAGAAGAAAAACCTTGAGGCATCAATTTCGGATTCCCTTCCCCGGGGAGGGGTGAACAAATGAAATGGCACAAAAAACAATTCCATTCTTCCGTGCCCAGCTCTCCGTTTGGCACATCGTTGCCATCGTATAAATCAACCTCATTTTCCCAGCGGGCTCGTTATCAGTTAATCAGGGGGTGGGACAGTAACTGGAAATCGGGAGCCAAAATGGTGGCCGGAGTAGTGGGCGCAGTGCCGGGTGCGGTGAGGTCAAATAAGTCATAAAGTAAATTGTGATGAGCAGGCCTGGCTCACGTTGGTAGAAAATGCGTGCAAAAGTGCTTTAAGCCAGGGACTCGCTAAAAGCAAGTGAAAGATTAAATCAAATTTTCAGCACCAATGCAGGGAGGATTATGTGCTGCGGGAGGTAAGAGAGCTGTGTGGCTGTGCGTTTCAGAATTTTCGGTGCAATAAATTCATTCTGTGGCATCGATAAATTGCACCCGAAAGCGGCGTTTTATGTTCATCCGCGCTCTACGCTCATCATCATTAACAGCAAATGCGTCAATCGTGAAGGGAAAGTATAAAGATGAAAATTTCGTGTCCTTAATTACTGCATAACATTTCGCAGTTCTTTACGGGGCGGGATCAGGAGACGAATGACAAGGGAGGGCACGAATAAAAAAAGGGAAGTAATGTTAAAGGCAGCGAGGAATAAATGTCTCAAAAAAAATTTAAAATCTTTTCAGTAAAACGGATTGCATTGAGAAATAAATGTAAAATTGGAGTTTCTTTAACTCCTGAGCATTTTGAAAAGAAACGAAAATGTTTCAAATTGTTGTTCAAAGTATGCCTGTCCTTGAGGCATCTGAAAACAAACAATACTTTTTGTTTATCTGTGTAATTATTTGCTTCATGAGACAAAGAATTTGTTTATTTTAAATTCAAAATATATTAAATTAAGTTATAAAAATAACGTTTCATTATGTCATTGTTTTTCAAGAACAAAAAGTCCTATAATCGAAGTACGATTACTTTTTCATTAAGCCACCTTATCATTGCTTAAATTTTTTTTCCAGACCTTTTTCCAGTCAAACCTGCAGATTATTTGAGGATAATGTGTTTGATTCATGAGCCTTCCGATGCAGCGAGAAATAAATTCCCCCTTTAACTATTTTCCATGCACGGCACATTCCTTCAACTTGCGCTTATTATTTCCGCTTCCGGACAAACCGGGCAGCAAAATGTTACCCCGTTTCGCAAACAAAATTCAAACGAATCCTTTGGCTCACACAAACATTTCCTCGCCATCCGAAAAAAAAGTCACACACACACACACACCCAAACTGATCTACTGCAACCGGAAATGTACTTCAGTAAAATTCTTCTTCCCCGCAGCAGTAGCGAACATTCTGACCGGATAATCCTGATAGCTTCAGTGTTCATTTTTCAATCCAGTCGCCATACAAAATCATCGCCCGGAAGCGGTCAGTCCAAGCTGCTGGCAGGAAGTCGGCGTGGGAGTTAGGCAAAAACAGCAATCACACCCACACACACCCACACATCACAAACTTGCCCGTAAATCATGCCCGGGCTCACACATTGCGACGCGAACGTTGCAGTTCGGCTGAGGAGAGCGTCGGTGAAATTTTCAGTGTTTTTCGATGGCGCAGGAGGAAAAGCGATGCGAAAATTTGCCTTTGCACCATATTCGGCAGTTTGAGGTTGACTTTCCGGAGCGTGTGCCGTTCAGATGGTGGTGTGGTCTTTCATCTGTTCGCTCTTTTTTTTCGAGCATCTAGTTGCTTAGGAACGTACATGGCGATGATGATGATGATGATGATGATGATGATGCAAGGAACATTAATAATGTTTTGCCGTATGCTAGTCAATGAATCTTTGTTCACCACCTGCAACGATGATGATCTAGATGGGCTTTAAAAGAGACAGGATTATGGTAAGTTCGTTTTGAATTATTTCTCAGCCTCGCAACAAACATAATTTTTTGATAGAAATTCTGATATCAAACCATTGAAATTATCTGCTTGCTTCAAAAGATTGCTGACATTGAGCTGAAATGCATCAGTTCAATCAAACGTGTCAATATCAGTTGCAGATCCAGCTAGCTCTATCTGAAGCAGTTTTCAAACCATCAAACGTTCACCAACCAGTAGTTTTCAATTGGTGCTAAAGATGCACGCCAGCAACCGATTCAAAATGCCAAAAGCTTCATCACCGTTAATGAATCAAAGCCCGCTAAGCCCACTTATCAAATGTGCCGTACTTGCACTTGCGGGTCACCATAGCAATACCGAGCAGCCACTCACCGGGACGCCTCTCGGACGCTGTAACTTTATATACGCTTCATGCTTATTTATACAACCCGAGGCTTTTCACCGAGCTGTTTCCATCAATCCGCAATGTAAATCGAAATCAGCGAGGTAACGTTTGCTTCCCTTTTCATTCCAGGTGGCGGATGAAGCACTAATCTTCCATCAGTAACAGAAATCAACCCGTCACACACACTCCCCGATTGGATACGCACCCGATCAAATAACGGTTTTCGCCGATACATCGGTTGCCCTGGCAACTAACGTTCTGATATGCGTTTGCTTGGCTTTGGGCCGTTTATTTGTTCGCAACACAAATCCTGCGGCCGTAGGGGAGAATCTATAACCTCCACACTCACCGTGCCGCGGTGCAATGATGCGGACCTGAATGATTCTATTTGCTCTACAAAAACATTTGCAATGCAATTTCCTAAACCTTTTCGGGGTGGTCCCTGGCCACCGTGCTAAATTGTGCCACCGTTCAGGGTTTTTTTTTTCGGGACAATCGATTGCAAATTTATGCTAGTAGGCGCTCTGGTGAACATTCATTTCCAGTTCGGGATCCTTTGGAATATATGGGAAAAGGGTTTTGTAGAAAAAAGAAGTTTTGTTACCAGTGCTACTGGAATTTATAAACGTTACTCATGGTATCATCAATTTCAATACGGGTGACGGGACAAATTTATATGAGACTCAAAATCAGTCAAGTCAGGGAAGTCAAAATACATTCGTTGATAAGCTGCAGTTGCTGGTTTAATACCTTTATTTTCATTTTAGTTAAGCATGTTTCACTTTTTTTTCTATCGCAACGAAATAAAAGAAATTAAATAACTCAATAAACGACTGTATTTAAAATTTCAAACACTTATAGGTTAGGATCGAAGCTTTGAGACTTCAAAATGAAGAAAAAAAAGTTCAGAAAAATTAAGATGCAGAAACTCGTTCTTGAACATTTTTCTTTAATTATTATGCCTGTTCTAAAATTATTTTTTTCACGAGAATATTTATTTCAGTACAAATTGCTAAGTATCTAGGCAAAATTTTATAAGTTTTTTTTAGTTTTCATCAATTCACTATCACCTAGTCCAATCACTATTACAAACGTAGGATTAAGTGCATGCGATCCAAATACGTTCTATTTGTTCATTTCTCTATGAATTAGAATGTGGTAAAGCTTATGAACATTGGCTAATGCAATGAAAAACTAAAATTGCTAAATATTAAGGGTAACGTAATCCACCCATAAAGAGTAGCAAAATGGAAAGGATGACGTCTTGCTCAAGCCGGGAAGGATCTTAGAACTCTTTTCATTTTGATTGATTTTATTTCAAGGTCCAGTTAAAATTGGTTCCTTTTCTCACCTTGGATCCAATGAACACCTTTTCCCAACTTAACAAAACACGACTTTTTGGCCACTGCTTAAATCGACCTTTTCCCTCCTGGAAGTGGTGGTTCTTTCTTAATCTTCCTTCTCTTTTAATGAAACTTTTCTCCGTTGCAGTTGAACGCCTCGCGCTAAAAATAGCATATCAATGAAATTTGAACGACGGCACGATCCGACCACGCTCCCTCTGGGGGCTGGACCAATAAAATTTTTATTTTATTTCCTGTTGAGTCTCCTTTGCACATTGCCAAGGAATGGAGAGCGAGGAAAAAAGGGAATACACAGAGCGGGAGCAAGGGGTTACTGATATCAACACCGTTCATTCGACGACACAACCCCGAGCGGCGACTAAATCAACTACAAAAGGCACTATATTCTCGATTGACGCTAAGGGACGATCGTGGGGAAACCTTTTTCGGTACGTGCCGCTTTTGGGCTACCTTTCCATTTTACGGGCACGGGGCGGGACAAACCTCGGGTCACGTTTCAAGGTGGAAAGCCCCTTTTGTGCGAGGTGAAAATTTTAAACCGGAGAAAGTAAAGCAGGTGGGAAATCCAAATATTCATTTGCCGTGGGGCATCGGGGCTTTGGCTCTTTTGTCGCTTAGAAGTCACCGTCGGTCGAAAGTAGTTTGTCCCACAATCTGTGCCTTTGCCTTGCAAAGGTAAAATGGTACAGAGTGAAGACTGTTGAAACAGGAAATGAAACTCTCAAGTAAACTTCACGAAAGCTTCAACCGAACTACTTAAGTGGACTAAGTGATTCGTGGATTACGGTGTTCCCGAAATTAACTAGTTGGTAAGGTGACGTTGCTCTCGTTGTTTAAGTAAAGTCAATGCTGCACTATTGCAATCAAGTTTTTCCGGCACTCCAAGAGAACCCATGGTTCTGCTAAATGGATGATAAATAAATTTTCCTAAAGGACAGATTTTCTATTAGATCTAGAAGCTAGGATTTGATGTTCTTTCACAATACTTAAACGAACAACAACAATAATCTAACAAACGCCTCTGCATATTGACCCTTATTTTGAAGGAAAACTTCTGTTACCTTTCTCAGAAGAAACAACCCTTCTCACGTTACATTATGTGTTTAGGGGTTGTACCTTCAAGTCGTTTTGTTTGCCCTGTTTTAACGATGCCTTACCCTCAACAAACTGTCACGCAGTGTCTTAGAACGCAAGGGAAACGAACTGCAAGGCAACATCTCCACCGGCCCCATAAACAACACCCGTCTTCCATATGTGCACACGATCACGCACGACCACTCACGAGCAGATTTTACGCTCAAAATTAGCAATATAAATTAGAAAGATTATCATCATCTCCGGTGGGCCGCTGCTGCTGCTGCTGTTGCTGCAAACGATCTGCAAACATCGAACTGTGTATGCGCGCCACGCTCTCATCATACTAAAATCATGTGTAATGGGGCGCATGTCTGGCGGCGAGCAGATGCCGCCGCCACTGGCTGGGGCTTCTAGTCTGAAATCTGCGTGTTACGCGTCAATAAACGAGTGAAGACGTTGTAAAAAATGTGGTTTAACGAGTTGCCAAAACAACCCTTGCGGTGGAGGGCGTCTGCAGCCTTTCGGCTAACGATGTCAACCGTAAGCACCGGTGTTGCGTTGGGCTGCTTTGTCAAGTTTCATCACAGCTCACGAAAATTAACTTGAAAGTATACAGTGTCATACAGTGGGTAAGAAGACTGTAAGTACTTTTGCAGCATCTTTTTTCGAATTAGGTGATATCAGACAGTATTAAAACAGTCTGTAAAAGATTAAATAACCACCGTCGTTAATTATCAAAGTTTCCCTTACAAGGAGTCAAGAGCAGAGAGCGGCATAAATCACTCACTGATTATTCCAGTACATTTCCTAAAACCATTCGTAACATTTCCCCTCGATTAACCTCTTTTAAATACCTAGTTCTTTTCAAGTACGGTAAGCGATAATACACTCCAACGCTTAATGAAGTGTTTTGGTGTGAAGCTCTTTAAACGAGAGCTCTTTAGAGAGGACAAGGCTTTCCAAATCCCTTATTATTTCATTCTTTCATTCCATAAATGAGCTTCTGATTGTTGATGAAGCAATTAAAGGACTGTCTTTTTATTTTTTAAGAGCTACACGAGGAGACTGTTTGTTCTCTTCTATCAAATTGATACCATTTGCAGAATTTTGAGTTCCAGATTGATATCTTTTCTTGCCCACTGTAACTTCCTGTCAACTTTCCTTCAAAACGATTACGTTGGTAAAAGATGAAATATTATAATTAAACAACCCACTTTGCTACATTATCCTTTCGTACATTCTGAGTTTGCTGCTCACTGCTTCCATCCATCTGCAGACAGTGATTAGAATCGACGCTAAATCACTGCTGCTGTCTTTCTACCTCCTTTGCATTTTTCCAGCAGTGTTAAGGAAGGCTCATTTATCGTTGACCTTCTGTAGCTGTTTAGCAAGACCACCTCTTCTAGGCCTCTGAAAACTAACCAGTCTGATGGTAAGGAGGAAAAAGGTACAGATTAAATTTGGCCCTGCAGATTAATCGCCACTCATAAACTCTCGCGCCAGCCGCACCGAGTAGCGAATTTAAAATGAAGATAAATAAAGGCAAAAGCAGGGAAAAGTGTGTTGGTTTTTCCTTTTCGCTAGCTAAAAGAAAATGGAAAGTCTCGTCAGCTGGGGCTGCAGCCCAAGAAGACTGAAGAGCTTTCGGAACCGAGGTGAACTTCCGAGTGGAATTCATTCCCGTTGGGGCACTCAGTTCATTCGAACATTTTCACGAGCACAGGAAGGAGCTCACGGAGAAAACCTTTATGCAGTCTGCTTCGTGTTTTCCGTTCGGGAAAAGCGACTCCCACTTGGGTTAGTGGCAGCATCAGCAGTAGCAGTAGTAGCAGCAGCAGGCAGTCGTTGTTATTTCGGTTGAATTAATGGTTAAATTCAATTTCATACAATCGACCGCCTATCGACCGACCTGTGTGCTACTAATGGATGCGGAGCAATATCCTCCCGTTTTCCTCTTCGTCTCACCATGCAAACATGTCGCCTAATCGCCATCAGCATTCACCTTCCTTCCTCTCGTTCTCTCATCAGCAATTTGATTGGTATAGGACGCAGATCACCGTTCACATTGCTGCACGATCCACCGTCCTCATCCCAGCTAAGTACAAACAACACTCCATCGTTTGCTTATTTCGGATCGGTTTCATATTCAGTTGAATAGAATTTCCTCACCAACCTACCGACACTGCGGCGAAAAGCCTAACTACGATACACTCACGTTGCTTTGCTGGTGTCACATATTTGCTCACCATTGCCCTTGCTTCACCTAAGTGTGGGGCACGCAGCTTACTGTCGATGTGCAGCATAAAATAAATAAAACATGATGTTTTCAGAAAGCAATTATTTATGTATATTCTACCTACTGGACCAGGCAAGCGAGCAAGCGGGAGAAGGTGATAATCGAGCACTGGAGAAGAGAGGGCAAGATGGTGTTTTTTTTTATCCATGTGTATCTTGAAAACTGTACGGCTAAGAATAGCTCGCTTTCTTAAGGTTGTGAGTTTGTGGTTCAAGTTTTTAGCCGATTTTCTACCCATTTCGTTCGACCTTCAGTAATTGCGAGGCTGCTAAATGTTATCTAGTCCCTGCTGCATACCGTTCACGATGATTTATAGCCTTCTCTCAAGTGAACTGGCCGGTTGGCTCCACCTCGCGCCAACCTATCTCATTAGCAACCTTCTCCACCCCACGCTAGGTAAGTGGCTGAACCATCCAAGATGGGGAAAATTTAACACTAGAGGTTCCGTTTTCCCCGGTGAAAGAAAACCGATGTTAAACATAACCTACGTTACTACAGTGCCAACACAGTTTTCCTTTTCGGTTCCTCCATCGGTGAAGGTCAGCCAGTGCGATAAGCGAAAACATCCCTAACCGGCAAAACCGATGCTCCTACCCTCCCCCGGCCCGGCTTACCGTATCGAGATTGGTATGAGGCCGTTTTCGTAACCTAATCTCTTAAGACGATAATGAGCCGCTGGAGAAAGGCGGTGCCGTACATGTTTGTGGAAGCCGTGGTTGTGTTCCTGGGGTGTTTGTGCTATCACACCTATCAGCAAGAAGTGCTTTTCAAACCTGCCGCAGACGACGACTGCCGTACACTGTGCTGGCGAGAGGAACATGAAGCGGTGAATTTTTATTTTACAAATCATTTTCTGTTAACTCTAGGAAAATATTTAAAAAAAAACTAGGATTTGCTCGTTATGAACAATATAGTATTTTTTCTTATGGTTTTTTAGTGAGATATAAGAATTTTTTTAACAAAATGAGATTCATTAGATTTTTTCATATTCGTTTCTTAACTTGTGAAAGCTTTAGAAAATTTTTGCTACAGGAACGGTCAATTACTAAAGTAAAAACTCTGATATAATTGAGATATTTTCCTTTAAATAAAGCTTGGTTTACTGTTCTCCTACTTGTTTCTTGCTTTACTGTCTTGCTACTGTTTTGCTGTTTTGTCCTCTCTGGTGAAAAGTTTAACACTGCGGTTTGGTCATTCTCGGTAAAAGTAAAATGGTTATGAAAAAAATACTATGAGTTATATTCTGAAGCAATAGAGCCTGACTCCTGCTACGGAAATAAAAGTTTATATCTGAGTACACCATACGTTTCTGTACCTCAAAATAGAGGAATATAATTAAAAAACTATTATTAGATGTGGGACTCTAAATTATTTTTAGCAACTTTTGGCTAGCTGTCCACAGATGGCGATACTGTGAAACATGCGAATTACGTTTTAAGCTCTATAGCGTCATGCTTTTTTATAATGTTTTCTTTAGATCTGACAAATTTATGTGTGCTGTTAAGTCGTGTCAATAAAGGAGCCGATACTATGACGAGCTGTATGAGCTGTACAACGATCTCTCAGTTGTGCAGCGGATTAAGCTCGCCCGGCTCCGGTGGGCTGGCCATGTTATACGCATGGACCCGGACGACCCAGCCCGTAAAGTCCTCTTAGGCCGTCTACATGGACAGTGGAAGCGTGGAAGGCCCAAAGTGAGATGGAACGATGGCGTTGAGGCGTCCGCCATCAAGGCTGGGATAACGGATTGGCAGATGACGGCACGAGAACGTGAGCAGTTTTGGAGTTTGCTGCAGCAGACCAAGACCGCGAAGTTGTTGTAGCGCCCGATAAGTTGAGTAAGGTCATGTCTGGCATTCATAACATATGCTCAGTCCTGTCGCTTAGTATCGTACTGGAAAAAACGTAATCCTTGAAGAAAACGTCATTTATTCATGCCAGAGTCACTATATAGGGAGATTGTGGATGTTAAGATTAGGAATCTAGTTAAACATTTTAAAATCTTAGACCTGCAATCTTAAAATACCTCTTCATTACGGGGTACTATGGACATCTGAAAATCTAATTTGGCGTTATCCCTCAGCGTTTACATTTCATTTAGAAGACTTTAAAAAAAATTACACCATCAATCTCAAAGTTAAATATCCCTTCTAATAAATTATCACAAATGACCTCTTAAATCTCGTTTTGACATTAATTTAGACATTTCAACGCATGACCACAGAATCCCTAAAGTACTTGCCGGTTCACAAGTGTTAGACACTGAAACGAAAGCTTCACTAATAATTACGCTACCGGCTACGCCATTGCGCACCATTCCCAACAGCTAATGGTTGCGGTTACGCTACGGTATACCGAACGCCGAAAACTTCAGCAGCCGCATTGCTTGGCAACAAACTGTAAAGCTGCCACCGAAAACGGTCTCTAGCATTCGGTATCTATAAATATCTTATCAACAGTTACATTTACATGAGAGTCCGTACAAGCGCTCCCTACCGAATCGGAGAGAAACCCGACCGAAAATATAATCTGATTTATACATCGAACCATCCTAATCGGTTCAGCTCACCCAGACGCCCTGCATTTCCAATAGCAGCTGGACTCGATCACCGCAAGGCATATAAATTACAGAAATCATGGATTTTATTACCCGACCGCTACTCCGAACGTTCCCTTGTCAGGGAGCCTTCCCTCAATCCGCTCACAACTGCAGCATTGCCTGATGCGTCAAATAAATCGCGAACGCACTTTCCAATACAAGCCCTCCTGCTATCCCTTTTCCAGATAGCTACAGCCAGTGTATGTCTGGTGGTTTAATATATGTTTGCCTACCCAAAGGCCCGACCTCAGCTTTTACGACTGGTTCACTTACCAGTGCTTACCTTTTTCCCGCGCTCGCGTGTTCTTCCACTTCCGCTCTCGGGGCAGGACAACCGTGGACGACGACTTTACGACCAAAACTTCAACCATTCGTCCATCCGGCGGTGACAGCCACAAAACCGTAAGCTTTTCTAAGGAACCCAGGAGGAAAACGGTGGGTAAAAATGCAAAAAAAAAAATAACACAACTGAGGGAGGAAAATTTTTGCTGACAAATTGGGCGGAAGTAATGTGCAGATTTATGTTCCAGCAAACGGTGACGGACGGCATTTTCGATTTCGGTCGACCACGAGGGTGGGAGCTAAAGGTAAGGGAAAACAAGTGGGGAAACCAGTCCAGCGCAAAGTAAAACATACTGCTTCGTAATCCGCTCCGGGTTGCGCTCCCGTCCCGTACCAGTTTTACGGTGTGGAAAAGTCGATGCTTTTCACTTCTCAGATTTCGATACAACACGCCAGCGGGGGGCCGGAGGAAAAGCTCGCTGTAAAAAGCCCCACCAGTCGATGTGCCAGACGGTGTCAAGAACTTTTTGCTCGCTGGCAAAATCAGTGCAGCGACTCTCTGCGTCCACCCGCTGGGAAGGTTTATTTTTACGCTCGTTTCTCTTCACCCGCTTTTATATCGCGTTCGATCAGGTAAGCTTATCACCGGCCAGTGGAACGCTTCACCCCAATAGCCTCCATTTCCTCCGCTTCCTTGCTGGCGGAGAGATTGGTAAGAGAAATAATTTGAAATCCAAATCGATTGAATGTCGATGACCGGTTACCTGTTTCATCCTTGCGGGCTGGCGAACAAATTTATGAGCCAATACTGTGGATGGTGAGTTGGTGGAAACAAAAATGGGGGGGGGAGGAGGGGAGTAGAGAAAAGGGAGGATAGTTTTGAACTGACCTGTGCTTGGTCATTTGCATTTAGCATCGATCGATTTTGGAGCTCGGTTTTTCAAAATCTCATAACCCAATTGTTCGCCCATCCGTTCGAAAGCAATCAACGGACAAGTGCACACACACATACACATGTGTGATCATTTGGGGAGATGTATTAACAAGTTATGGTTCCGGACCACACTGTGTAACAAATTCAACAGGACATGCAATGCGCTAGGGAAGTTGCATAGTAGATAAACTCAACAAGTATAACCACAAAAGTAACAAATACTAATTTTTCAAAGTAGAAACTGTTTTTTTATAACTGTGCTGCTTATTTTTCTTTATTTTTATATGAGAGGGGTAAGACTTGAAAATTAATTAGAAATGAATTCCAAAACTTCTATTCTCTTTTTTAACTTTTCGTTGAAAATGTTCAAGGTCAGATATTGACAAAAACACACTGGATTTGTGATAAAACATATTTGTCTCATTAGTTTTCAATGTTTCTATCAATTTTTAATTGCTTTAAGCATTAAAAGCTTATATTAATCTCATAAGCTTAATTTCAACTAACCATGTTTAAATCTCGAGTCACAAATCAGTCGCCGTGCTGATAGGACGTATTTTTCGCACTGAGCACCGAACAGCAAACGTTATAATAAAGTCACTAAGGTCTTCAACCCCTCCATCAAGGATGGTAGGGAGGGGAAGTCTGAGGAGCAAGCGGCGCCGGCCGAGCGCCTCGAACGTATACAAAGCTACCAATATTCCCATTCGCGGAGTCTCTTCGCAAAATAGCTTCGCACTACTAAGTGATTGTGAAAGTGATATAGAACAACTTCGAGAAGTTACTCCAAAAAAGCCTCACATCAGTACAAATGATAGACATCATTACTGCAATATTTGAAGTAGTCAGTAAATTCTGTTTTGCGCGATGAACAATCAAAGCGAGGCCATTAGAATCGTAAACTAGAATGCTAATAGTATTCTAAGCAAAAAAACAGAGTTAACCAGTTTTCTAAAACGGAATAACATTCACATCATGATTGTTACTGAAACATTCCTAAAACCAGATATAAACTTCAGCATTAGTAATTACACTATACATAGAACAGATAGAACCCACGCTACAAAAGGGGGTGTTGCGATTATAATAAGATCAGATATAACGCACCAGAGAATAAGTATGCCCCGTCTTAAAGTAATTGAAGCTTTGCAGATCTCTGTAAGTACCAAAATTGGAAATAACATTAGAATAATGGCTGCATACAATCCGGGGTCAAACAAAAAGTACAAAGACTTTGGCAACGACATTGCTGCTCTGACACAATATCAAAATAGTTATGTAATTTGTGGCGATTTTAACGCCCGTCATAAAAGTTGGAATTGCACAAACTCAAACACTGCAGGTAAAATTCTCTTTGAACAAATGCAAAAAGGTAAATTTTCTGTTCATTACCCTTATTCCTCAACTTATTATCCTAGTGACCCAAAACGGTTACCTTCTACTTTGGACATAATTCTATCAAATAATCACCATAGCATTTCTACTCCTATCACGCTAACAGAATTAACTTCAGACCACCTTCCAATTTTCTTCCAAATTAAAAAATCTTCGCCAAATACCAAACCTCCAAACAAAATTTACAATTACTCTGCAGCAGATTGGCCCAAATTTAAAGATAGTATCAATTGCAATTTAAATCTGTCACCAAATAATCATAATGCTATCGACAGTTTCACTCAAATAGATGAAATGATTATAAATCTTGATAAATGTATAACAACAGCTCATAATTTGTCGGTTCCCACCGTAACAGCCGGTCGATACAATATTATTATTCCTGAATATATTTTGAATTTAATTAAATGTCGTAATATGTTCCGACGTAAATGGCAAAGGCATAGAAGAAATAACGAATTTAAAAATAACTATTATTATCTCACCAATTTAATAAAACTTAAGCTCGATGAATTACGCAATGCAAATTGGAACAAAAATCTAATGGAAATGAACAAAGAAAAAAATAGTAAAAATAGATTATGGAAATTCGTCAGAATAATAAAGCATTCGCAAAGGACAATCCCGTCACTAGAAATAGAAAATACAATATTAGCAAGTGCTTTGGAGAAATGCGAAACTCTTAAAAATCAGTTTGAAAATGCTCATAAGATAACATTTAACCATATTAGTCCAAAGCAAAGCATAGTGACAAAGGGTAACAGGGCCTTTTTTATTTTGAATAATCAAATGGAATCTCCCCTCAACATGTTAGTTAAGCCAAAAGAGATCAAACGAACAATTAAACAAAGCAAAACGAAGAAATCAGTAGGGGTGGATAACATTAACAATACGATGCTAAAAAGATTGCCCAATAAAGCCATAGTTTACTTAAATGTAATTTTCAACTCTTGTCTCAAGCTAGGTTATTTTCCCAAAGCATGGAAGACAGCAAAAATTATAGCTATACCCAAACCTGGCAAAGATATAAAAAGGCCTGAAAACTATCGCCCCATTAGCCTGCTAAGCTGTCTAGGAAAGATATTTGAAAAAGTAATTGCATCACGTCTACAAACATTTAGTGAAACTCACAATATCATTCAAAATTACCAATATGGATTTCGACCATGC